>JADRCD010039802.1:381-11039 GCA_019843815.1 Montemys delectorum | reverse complement strand
AAAAAAAAAAAAAAAATGAATTAGAGCTGGAAAGATAGCTCAGTGGTTAAGTGTAGTACTGGCTGCTCTTCCAGAGGTCCTGAATTCAATTCCCAGCAACCACATGGTGGCTTACAACCATCTGTAATGGGATCCGATGTTCTTTTCTGGTGTGTCTGAGGACAACCACAGTGTACTCATATAAATAAAATAAATACATATATCTTTAAAGATTTTCTTATTTAAAAAATAAAATAAATGGGTTATTTTAAGTTATGATTCTAGTCAGACAAGATCCTAGCTATATGGCCAAGGTGTTTGTAAATATATTTTGAGTCTGAGTCTTATCCCTAGGAGCATGGGGCTGGGAGGAAGAATAGGGACTTAACTTCTACAAAATGGTGCTCAACTACGGCAACCCAAGCTTACAGCCTAAAAAGGCCCAGGTAAAAAACAAGGAAAAGTCAGGGTAGCCAGGCAAGAGGTCTGGTCTATTGAAAAATAAAAAAAATAAAGAGAAAGAAAGAAGGAGAGAGAGAGAGAGAGAGAGAGAGAGAGAGAGAGAGAGAGAGAGAGAGAGGGAGAGAACAAAAGCAGACCAAAGCCAAAGCTCCCCAGAACAGCCTAAGAGGAGGTGCTGGGAAGGAGGGTCTGGCCAAGGTGCAGAAACCTCCATATAGACAATAGGGAAGGTGGCTTTTTAAAGAAGCCCCTACTAAATTTAAAAGCAAAACACAGAAGTTGAAGTTTCTCCTAAGGGTAGTTGAGGGGATGGAACCAAGCTCCTGGCTGCAAGCGTGCTGAATGCAGCCAATACAGAGGTAGATGGCAAAACTCTGAAGACTTCCAGGAGGACACAGCTGTGGACAGACCGCTTCAGGTGGCTTGGCAGGGCAGGTCTGCCCTGCCCTGTCCTGTCCTATGAGAATGAATGTTCTGTGTTCACGGCGTGCAGAAATACAGCCCTAAGGTTGGTAGCTGCTGCAAAAGGCCAGAGCGTCTCTCTCTGTAAACAAAGGGACAAGGGCCCAGCCAGGCCCAGCATAGCATCTGAGCTACATAACAGCAAACAAGGGAGACAGAGACAGGCAGACCTCTGTGAATTCTAGACTGGTCTAGTCTACACTATAAAGTAAGGGTGCGTGCCACATGCAAACAACAGTCTAAAATTCAAAATGTCAGTTTTTCCTTAAGAATATTATGTAGGATTTTTACTTAATAAGTAGAAAGAGCCTTAATAATTTAAAAAATAAATACTCATCAATCTTGAATTTATATAAAGAGAAAGGAGAAGAATGTAGGTGTATTTATCCACATAGATATTAATCTCAAAAGGGAGATTAAATGGGAATTTATATAAATGTTTTCAAGGATAGATAGATGATAAATAAATCCAGACCTTTGGTCTCAATACTTGGGAGACAAAGGCAGGGATGGATAGGTTCCGTGTGAAGCCAGGGTCATCCTAATCTACAGAGGAAATCCAAATCAGGGGGCATATATTTCTCCAGTCAGAACTTCAGCTTACACGGCCAATAAACCTTGTTGGCTACAGAATTCTCATGACTTATTACATATCATCTTTCATTCAGGTGGCATGAAAGGAGATTTATATTGCAGTTTAGTTATACAATCAGACTAACTTCTAAAGAAAGACAGTTGTCTTTCTTTTTTTTTTTTTGACAGTTGTCTTTCACCTGCTCAAACAAACAAACAAACAAACAAACAAAAAAATCATCCTTGATTGATCTGTACACTCTGCACATTCCATACAAATGCCTTCATAGAACTATGCATTGCCTGTAAGATATATATATATGAGAATGGAAGACCAGGAGGGCAGCCCTGACAGGAATCACTCTTCGAGATGCTGAGACCGGCTACTGTTCAAGCTCCCTGAGGGAGCCTGCCTCAGACTGATGCTGTTTCCGGAGACTTCCTTCCAGAACAGCTTCAGAAAGGACTGCTATTCCCAGATAACCTCAGTTTACCCAGCCTTCCAGACTCTCCCTTTCAGGACTCCAGTTAAGTCCTGAACTTTATCAGCACATAGAAGCTGGACAATAAATGATGCCAGCTAACTTTCTTTTGACTTAGCCATTTTTCCAATTTCCTTTTGGGCCCCCAAACAGGAATTCTTCACCCCAATTCAACAATTATAAGACAGCCATCATCCCAGCCCCTTAAGTTGGGATGGATAGTTTTGGCCATTTTATAAATTATAAATATGTTGTCATTTTAAGGGATGATTTACAAATAATTATGCTCTTGGAGGGGGAGTAAAAAAATAGAGAGCTTCGACTCAATGATTTCTATCTTTCCTCTTCTCTTTCTTTTCCTTTTTAGATAAGGGATAGGAGTTGAAAAGAACAGGGGGAATATAGAAATATAAGAAATTAGACAAAGGGATAGATTATTGAATCTATTCTTCTTCTTTTTTTTTTTTTTTTGGCTTTTTTTTTTCTTCAAGACAGGGTTTCTCTGTATAGCACTGGCTGTCCTGGAACTCACTCTGTAGACCAGGCTGGCCTCGAACTCAGAAATCTGCCTGCCTCTGCCTCCCAAGTGCTGGGATCAAAGGTGTGCGCCACCACCACCCAGCTATTGAATCTATTCTTAAACAAAACATGTTATAGCTATTACATTAGTAGAGATCTTTTTATCTGATGCAGAGTTGAAGTTATATTTTCTTACATGATACAAAATTTTGTATATTGATACAGGTTTAGGTTTTCATTAGTATAAATCTTTGTATATTGATACAAAATATAAGATTAATTTTGTTACAAAATGATATATGTATAGTTCAGCTGTCATATAGGTATCCTGCCTATGCAACCCAGTTTAAAATATAAGATTTGGTCCCAGTCCTTTTCATGGCTGCTATTACAAACTGTTTAAAATATTAAGTAATGCAAGTTAATACTCAGATAGTCAAACTTATGGTCATATTAGATACCAGTTTAGTTAATTACAATAAAAGATTTTTAAGGTTATTTAGGTGGTAAATAGCTAAACATAGACAATGTTTGACAATGCAGATATACTATAAATAGTTGGTCTTCAAAAACCTCAGAGATCCACAGAAAATGGCATTTAAAATCATTATTAAAAGTTGTTTTGACAAAGTGAGTTCCAGGACAACCAGGGCTACACAGAGAAACCCTGTCTCAAAAAACAAAAAACAAACAAAAAAAAACAAAAAAAAAGAAAAGAAAAAGAAAAAGTTCTTTTGACTATGAGACTGGTCTGCTACTGGCAGGACACCCATTCTACTTCAGATAAAGATGATGAGCATCAATGACCTCCATGTGGAGTTGCTTCAGTTGTGGCAAGCTAGCCACTGGGCAAAGAAAAAAGTCTGTGCTTCAACTACAGACAATTTGTCCATACAGAACAAATGGACCCAGAGAAGTCAACTGCCAAACTCTGCCAATATAAGGTAAGAAGGTTCTTTGTAATTCCTGCTTCTGAAAAGATCTGTCACATATTGTGGGCCAGAAGGCTGAAGATAGATGCTCCAACGTTATAGAGACAATATTGTGGATTTTCCAGGTGGTCATCTGTCTGTCATTTCTATAATTTTCAGAAGCTGTGTCCCAGCACTTTCAGCATACTTGGATATTTATTTCCTTTTTCAGATCTCTGATGGAGTTGAAGATTAGCTAGTGATAGTCTTACTCTAAGCTTGAGTTGTTTAAGATTTAAGAAAATGATCTAGGTCTAAGAAGATGTTTTTAAGATAATATGATGAGTCAGAACAGAAAATGACTTAGATACAAACTTTAAGCATACCAAAATAAGATAGATAATAAAATATTTTCAAAGTTGCCAAATACGGGCTGGAGAGATGGCTCAGTAATTAAGAGCACTGACTGCTCTTCCGATGGACCTGAGTTCAAATCCCAGCAACCACATGGTGGCTCACAACTATCTGTAATGAGATCTGACGCCCTCTCCTGAAGTGTCTTAAGAGAGCTATGGTGTACTTGCACATAATAAAATAAATAAATCTTTAACAAAAAAAAAAAAAAGTTGCCAAATACTATGGACTGGACATTGTAAATATATACCACACCTTATAGTTTTCATAGTTGTTATAATTGTATTCACCTTATATTTGAAGGAGCCTTTAGTCCAATGAAATGGAGCCTTTCATTGGACTAAAAGGGGAATTGTAGAGAGAATATCTTATGTATCATATGGAAGCATCATTTGTCAATTAAAAAGCCTGTGACTTAGGCAGGAAATAGAGGTGGGACATCCAGGAGAAGAAAGAATTCTGAGATAGAGCCAGGCAGGAAATTGGCCTCAGGAAGATGTAACAAGATGAACACATGGTACCTATGCACAGGTGACCAGCCACATGGCAGAATGGGCCTTGAAAATAAATGGGTTAGGCCGGGCGGTGGTGGCGCATGCCTTTAATCTCAGCACTTGGGAGGCAAAGGCAGGCAGATTTCTGAGTTCAAGGCTAGCCTGGTCTACAGAGTGAGTTCCAGGACAGCCAGGGCTACACAAAGAAACCCTGTCTCGAAAAACAAAACAAAACAAAAAAAGGGGAGGGGGTTAATTTTAAGCTACAATTCTAGTCAGAGAAGAACTTTGCTGTATGACCAAGGTATTTGTAAATATATTTTGAATCTGAGTCATTTCTGGGAGCATGGGGCTGGGAAAAAGAACCAGGACTTAACTTCTACAATGTGCTCTTAAAAATTTGTATGAGCTACCAAGAGTAATAAAACTCATATTGTTTGCCAGGGGCTGACAGGATAGGAATAGTGCTGGTTAAGATGCATAGAATTTTAGTTTAGGATGCAAAGAGTTCTAGAATTTAGGGTAAAGAAAATACAATCCAAATGAACTAGAGTGAGCAGTGAAATTGGACAAGATGATATGGTATGCGTGTTTTACCACATTAAAATTTTATTTTTATCATTGTGTGTAGATATGTCTGATGTGTGTCCATGTATGTAAATTCAGACATGGATGTGCCAGAGTAGGCACGTGCCAGATGATGCCTTTCAGAGGCTGGCTGTATCCTTCTGTCCTTCTGTATCCTTCTGTCCTTCCATAGGCTCTAGGGATTGAACTTCAGTTGTTCGGCTTGTATGGCAAGCACCTTTACAAGCTGAGCCATGCTGCTGACTCTTATCACACTTAAAAGGGAACGGAAGAAGAGCCTGGAGAGATGGCTTATTGATTAAGGGCATTTGCTTCTCTTGGAGAGGACCAGAGTTCAGTTCCCAGCACCCACATTAAGGGGCTTACAATTGCCTGTAACTCCAGCTCCCAGGGATCTGATTCCCTCTTCTGTCTGGCCTCTGTGGGTGTGCAACACACACATAGATGAATAAGTAAATATACATTTTTTTTTGAGACAAGGTTTCTCTGTATAGCCCTGGATGTCCTGGAACTCACCCTGTAGACCAGGCTGGCCTCGAACTCAGAAATTTGCCTGTCTCCTCCCAAGTTCTGGGATTAAAGGCATGCGCCACCACTGCCCGGCTTATAAATATACTTTTTAAAAAGGACACATAACAAGATGTCAGAAGACCAAGATTGCAGTTCTTGGTTGTTCCCTTCTTTTTTCAGTGTGTATGCTGGCTAGTTTGATATCAGCTTGACACACAAACTAGAATTATCTGGAAGGAGGGAACCAATTGAGAAAGTGCCACCAAGAGATCCAGCAGTAAAATATTTTCTTTATTTGTGTTTGATGCTGGAAACCAGCCCATTGTGGGTGGTCCCATCCCTGGGCCAGTGGTACTGGGTTCTATAAGAAAGCAGGCTGAGCAAGCCAAGGGTGACAAGCACCATCCCTCCATGGCCTCTGCATCAGGTCCTACATCCAGTTTCTTGCCCTGTTTGAGTTCCTATCCTGATTTCCTTTGACGATGAACAATGATATGGATGAGTAAGCCAAATAAATCAATTTCTCCCCAACTTGATTTTTGCTCACAGAGTTTTATCACAGCAATGGAAGCCCTAAGACTATACCTATTGCTTCATTTTAAATCAGTGTAATATACCTGATGGTTCTGGTTTTTATAAAGATTACATAAAAAACAAAGAAAACAACTCTTATGTTTGATTAGTAGTCTTTACAGCATTCCAACATTCCTAGTCTTCTTACTCATTACAAGTTTCGAGTCTTATTTCGTAATGTAGTGTTCCTAGAATTGCCTCAACTGAAGCTCATGACCACTTCAAAGGATCTGTAATCCAGCCCCCCTCAATCTGAGTTCTACACCTTATAATTTGGCTGCAGAGAAACAGCAAATAAACAACTTTTATGAAGACTTTTGATGATCTAAGATACTAATTATCAATGTAGTTTAGCATTAATTAAGGAAATAGAAATCCAGGATTCTCATGTTAATATTTAAAGAGCTAGTTCTAAATTAGGAGGCAGAGAGAAGGAATTTACACTGTTGTGTAGCAATTAGGTGTCAGGGCCCACAGCAGGCCTGTGCTGTCTCATTTAGAAGCCACTACTGTCTGTTCTGTTTGGTAAAACAGGGAAAATAGAGTTCAGAGAGGTTGTTACTAACTCAGACTCATACAATGAACCAAGAGGCAAAGATGGGCTTGAGACTGAGGTCCAAAAGACTGGAGCCAGCACTCTTTCTACTATGTTGACACTGCCCCTCAAAACCTATTTCTCTGTCCTTGTATAGAGTTCATGATAAACAATCTGTATTTGTAGCACATTTATGTCGATTGTCTTACTTGTTTAAACAAGTGAGCTAGTCTGTGAGAGGCCATCACCATTTTAGAGATGAGTCGGGCAAGCAGTAAGCACTCAGAACACAGATGCAGGTTCTGTAGTTCTTACTCTTTCTGAATCATCCTCACAGGAGCAGAATTCCATCTCAATGTGTCCTTGTTTTCAGTATTTTTAATTTCTTTAACAGGCATGAAGTCTTAGTGTTCTGACAGTCTGTACTTTGATTGTGTGTGGACAGATCAATGCACAGGCTGATCTTTGTTTATGCTCCCAAATCATTAAAATGACTATATATGTGTATATCTCAGAGAGAGAGAGAGAGATTTTTTTTTCGAGACAGGGTTTCTCTGTATAGCCCTGGCTGTCCTGGAACTCACTCTGTAGACCAGGCTAGCCTTGAACTCAGAAATCTGCCTGCCTCTGCCTCCCAAGTGCTGGGATTAAAGGTGTGTGCCACCACTGCCTGGCATAAATATATTTTTAACATTTAGTTTTTAATTCTTAAATTATAGTCACTCCTTCTATTTTATGAGTATTTTGCCCAAATGTATGTCTGTGTACCATATGTGTGCCTGGTGCCTGTCAAGGTCAGAAGAGGGCACTAGATCCCCGGAAGTGGAGCTATAGATGGTTGTAAAGCATCATGTGGGTGCTGGGAATAGAACCAGGATCCTCTAATAGGAGCAATGTGTGCTCTTAACCACTGAGCCATTTCCCTGGGCCTTTGTATAGTTTTAACATTACCAGCCCACAAGGACAAAGAAAGTCAGAAAGAAGACAATAGCAGATGAAGAATATCAATGTATTTTTTTGAAGATAGAATGCCATACTTGAGCTAAGAAAACTGAATCCTAGGGCTGGAGATATGGCTCAGTGCTTAACAGTGCTGTCTGCTCTTCCAGAGGTCCTGAGTTCAATTCCCAGCAACCACATGGTGGCTCACAGCCATCTATAATGGGATCTGATGCCCTCTTCTGGAGTGTCTGAAGAGAGCAATTGTGTACTCATATACATAAAATAAAGACATCTTTAAAAAAAAAAAACCCTGAATCCTAAATATTTGCAGAATGATGTAAAAAAGAATGTTTTAAGAGACAAGTGAGACTGTTGCATATCACTAAGCTATTGAGAACTGGAGCTAGCAGATGCTACTGAAGCACAGTTGTTTGTGAGGTGAAGGAGAGGGCAGTGGGGTGGCTGAAGATCTTCACAGGAAGTTAAACTACTGATAGAGTCTTTCCTCTCGCAGAATCCTGAACATTGATTTATTTTCTGAAAAAAAAAAATCCCACTAGAGAAGCTGCAGATTCTGAAGCTACCAGGCGCATTGGGGAAGTAAGATTGGGAAGAACACGGAGATTGTATTAATTATACACATGTGGGTGCAGGGGGATCTGAGCTTAGATCCTCATGCTAACACAGCAGGCACTTCACTAAATGAGCCATTTCCCAGCCCTACAGTTTCCCTCCTGTCACCACTAGAAGTGCTAAAGACTGAACCTGGAGCCTTGTGAATGCTAAGTAAGCACCCTACGATTAAGCTACAGTCTCAGAATTACTATACAAAACTGGGGGAAATCCCTCAGGAAATAGAACAAAAAGAAATGAAAAATAAGAGGAAAATATTAAAGGGTAAGTTTATAACTAGATTAACAGGCTTTCTAGAAATAGGAAGAAGTAGATGAAAGAAAATAAACATTCAGCATTCAGTAACCCAATGCCACAAACAAAGAGAGGAGAGAAAGAGTGAAGGATGTGTGTCTCTAGAGTGGCAAGCCTGCCAAGGGCCCAGGATAACGGATAAAGAAGAGGACAAAATTGAAAACACTGGTGTATCATCACAACATTTCTAGTGAGTATATTTTAAGTGAATAAAGATTAAAATCCATCTTGCTGATAGGAGGTAGGATAGGACGGTCCTGTGTGTGTTACTTTTCCATGGCTCTGAGAAAACACCACAAACAAGACAAATTATAGAAGAAAGTTTAAATGGGGCTTATGGTTTCAGAGAGTGAGTCCATGATTGTCATGCCAGGGAGCATGGCAGCAGGCAGGAAGCCATGGCTCTGGAGCAATAGCTGAGGGCTTCCATTTTTATCCACAAGTAAGGAGTAGGGAGAGGTAGCTGGGAGTGCCCTAGGCTTTTGAAACCTCAAAGCCAATCTCCAATAGCTCACCCCCTCCAAGAAGGACATGCCTCCTAATCTTTCCCAAACAGTTCTACCTACTGGGGACAGAGTACTCAAATACATGATCCTATGGGGACTCGTTCAAAGCACCACAGTTACTTTTAAATGGGAATAAGAGTTATTTATAAAGATTTTATTTATTTGAGACAGGGTTTCTCTATGAATCTCTTGCTATTCTGGAACTTGCTATGCAGCCTAGACTAGCCTAGAACTTGCAGAGATCCACTTGTTTTTGCCTCCTGAGTGCTCAGATTAATGGCTTGAGCCACTATGACTGGCCTGTTTTTTATTTTTAAATAATATGTATATGTGTGTGTGAGTATAAGTTTGTGCACTGGAGTGCAGTGCCTGAAGAAGCCAGAAGAGGGCGTTGGATTGCCTGGAATCCAGGCAGGAGTGGCAGGCAGGTGTGAGCTACTTGGATGTGGGAGCTGGGACCAGAACTCTGGTCCTCTGCAGGAGCAGTAAAGCTCCTAACTGCTGAGCCATCTCTCCAGCCCCAAGAGATGTGTATTTTTTAACAGTAACATTGGTCACTAGGAGACAATGAAGCAAATGTTTTCATAATTCTGAGAGACCATTTCTTTTTTTAGCCTAGAACTTTATTTATCCATGTTATTGGTCACGTCTGGGGGATAAAGGAAGATTTTTTTTTTCACACATGCAATGATTTTGAAAAGTGTCTCCTCCACAAACATATAACTTTAGCCGAACGATACGTTCCACTAAAACAAAAGGAAGGCTTCAGGGAACAGGATGAACTGAGGAAAGAGTGAGAAGCAAGGCCCAAGATAAGGGCCTACAGCTAGCCAGGGACAGTCAGCCTGGAGGAGGAACGGACGGCCTGGGAAATCATTTCAACCCTGACGGGGTATGATGGTGCTTGGCTGTCCTGAAACTAGCTTATGCATTTTTATATTTGTTTTTCAGAGTCTGAAAGAATTAATGACTAATAACATTAAAAGGTAGCAAATAAAAACTGAGGTATTTATTCCAAGAACAAAAAATACAGGACAGAAAATATAATTGTAATGTGAATAATTTATTTAAAATAAGCCACAGAGATACAGTCATAAGGCTAGCATGAAACAATCAGCTTAATAAAAAAACATGAGGGAAAAACCAAAAATAAAAAACATAGGAAAAAACATGAAATATTAATATTTAAATACTTAAGGGAGGGAAAATACAAAACTGACTCCCTCGTTAGATCTTACTTAACATTTGAAAAATGAAAAAGTTACAGTATAAAGTGTTTTTCTTGAGACAGGGTTTTCTGTGTCCTAGGCTCATATCAAACTTCCTTCGTAGTCAAGGATGACCTTGAACTCCTGACCTTCCTGCTTCCCTTTTCCAAGTGCTTGGCTTATAGTTAGGTAACACCATACCTGGTTTATATGGCAATGGGGATCAAGCCAAGGGCTCTGTCCGTGCTGGGAAAACACTTTACCAAATAACTGTAATTCCCATAACTGTTTAATTTAGGAAAATGAACAGAAGCAAGGAAGTATTTCAGGATGCTTCAGGCTTTGGGAGTCCCTCCCCCACCCTCAAGCTCCACCCCCATCCCTAACCTTATTCCTGCCTTATTTCTTGTGAGCACGAACATGGTGGTAGTTCTACCAGCCTTTTGTACTTTGACAAGTATTTAACATAGCAAAGAAAAAAAGAGAATGAGTGCTTGTAGTACCTATCTAGACCTATGATATATAATGTGATATTGCACTCGAGCGCGCACACACACACACACACACACACAC
>JADRCD010039787.1:2522-14833 GCA_019843815.1 Montemys delectorum | reverse complement strand
CTCTGCTCCATAGTTAATCTCTGCCACTCCTTCTGTGGGTGTTTGATTCCCCTTTTTAAGAAGGAATGAAATGTCCACCTTTTTAGTCTTCCTTCTTCTTAAGTTTCTTGTGGTTTGTAGGACAGAGGATTTTTATGTATGTACTCTACACCTTCATTTTTATTCTTACCTATAAAAATTTCTGCAAGGCCTTCCTAAGCAGCCACTATTCCACTTATCTCAATAAGAATTAAGTTAATCCATTGCAATCAATCCACCCATTTATCAAGAAGGAAATGAATAATTTCTGAGCCCCTCTATACATAAGCAATAGAAGTCAAAGCATTATAAGGCACCATCTCTTCTTTTTTTCCATGAAATAAAACAGGAAGAAAAGTTGTCAGATTAAACATGCCTATGAAATGATAAATGGCAGATGAAGCAAACCCATAGCATATCCCAAGTGACTAATAGAA
Organism: Montemys delectorum; assembly: GCA_019843815.1. NCBI lineage: Eukaryota > Metazoa > Chordata > Mammalia > Rodentia > Muridae > Montemys > Montemys delectorum. Next base: position 14,378 of record JADRCD010039787.1, on the reverse strand, counting down.
TTATTGTATCTAGTTAGAAGTGTGGCACATACGCCTCATGCTTTAGTTAATGCAGTGTGCCTCTCTCCTCCAACTCTGTAGGGTCCTAACATCCACTGTAGTTGTTGAGATATAATCCTAGATCCCACTGCACCTTACTATCATCTAAAGTCTATAGTTTATTCCCACATCCATACATTTTAAAATCTGCAGTGCATGCCTCCAAGACTGCTTCAGGGGCCTTTACATGTGGCTTGTATGTATCATGGTACATAGCAGCAACAGAGTGAAAAGGAAACCAAACCAAAACAAATCAGAAAGGCAACCCTTGCTTGTGGATTTGATTAGTGGGGTTGATTAGTCAATACTGCTAAAATGTCGATCCTACCCAAGTTCAATAAGACCTCTATTCAAACGTCAATATTTTTCTTGAAAGAATCAGAAAAATGATTCTGAAATTTATATGAAACGACACAGAGACCTGGTCAGGTACCAAAAACCATCTGAGAAAAAAGAAACAAGGGCCATAACTCTGCAAGACTTCATGTTATAAGAGGAAGTCATAACAATGAAAGTAGCCGGCCACTGGCCTGGAAGAGATACCTGAACCTACTGAGCACTTGTTCCTTCTCCTTTGAATTGTTTATTAACAATCAACTGCAATTACACAGAGGAAGAAAAGACAGGTAAATCATTCTCTTTATTGGAATAAAGGAGTTTTGCTATTAAAATTTACAATTTATGGAATGTGTGAGAATTTGATAGAAAAATGCCTAAAGGTCAAAGAAAAGGAATATATCCTGTCTCTGAATACTACAACCATACAGGAGAGAGGGGGTGGCAGGGAGCATATCAGAAAGCTATATATCTCATTGGGAGAAATTTGAGGCGATTTGTACTTTTACAGTAGTACAGAGACAGTGGAGTTAGCTCAGTTGGTCAGTTTCTTGCTGTGTCAGCACAAGGACCTGAGTTCAGTTCCTAATATTCTGCTAAAGAAACTTTGTTTGTGGTGGCACTACTTGAAATCTCAGCACTGGGAAATGGGACACCGACATTCCTTGAGTTTGCTGGCCAAACGGCCTACTTGGTGAGCTCCCTGCCTATAATGAATATACGGATGATGCGGGAGGGACAATATCCAAGGTTGTGCCAGGTCTTTACATGTGGTTATACACCTGTACAAATGACATGCACATGTCAGAGAAAAAAAAGCAGACATTATCTAGGACTCCACATGTGGGTGTACACCTGTATGCATGACATGTGCATGTCAGAGAAAAGCTAGTAGATAGCACTCATTTGATGAAGTCATGGAGTAGATGGAGTGCATACAGAAAGGGAGGGGTAAGCTGGGAACTAAAGAAGCTTTATTGTGTGCTAAGGAAATGGGAAAATAAATCATAGACTTCGAAGTAAGAACATTTTGTGTTCTCTCCCTTGATAGTATATCTTTCCATATTGCCACTGTTTTACTCTTTTGTTTGTTTGGGGTTTTTTGTTTGTTTGTCCTTGTTTTTGTTTTCGGTTTTTGGTTTTTGGAGACAGGATTTCTCTGTGTAGCCCTGGCTGTCCTGGAACTCACTCTTTAGACTAGGCTGGCTTCGAACTCAGGAATCTGCCTGCCTTTGCCCCCAAGTGCTGGCATTAAAGGCATATGCCACCATTGCCTGGCATTGTCACTGTTTTCTAAGCATCACTTAACCAACGTGGAACCTGTAAGTATGATGATTAACTTTAATTGTCAAAACAACCTAGAACTATCTTGAGAGATAATCCTTATGAAGGCTTGTCTATATTGAGTTGGATTGTAGGCATGTGTGTGGAGGATTGTCTTGGTTAACAGATGTGAGAAGACACAGCTCACTGTTGACAGGCAAGCGGGCGAACATGCACACACTCATTTGTCTCTATTTTGACTGTGGATGTGGTATGACTTCCCAGAAGTGAGGTACTGTAACCTTTCCTTAATTTAATTCTTGTTGTCAAGGCATTTTAGCAGAGCAACAGAAGTAAAACTAGATCTGGAGTAAATCTGAAAGTACATGAGACCCATGTGAGCCTCCTATGCTGGCCAGGAGACATCCTGTGAAACCGTTACTTTACTTGTGCAGACAAAAGTCATTTTCCTAATGTCAGAAATGGCATTACAGCGAGCACTTATGAACAGATTCTTTACTATGAAAATTAAGTTTGGCATTTGACCTTGGACATTTATAATGTGTTTCTCTAGTACACCACATGCTTCGGAGAGTACTTGTCACAAAGAATTCATTAGCATCCTCAATCATACTGAGGTCTACAAAAAAGTATCTATCGCTTTTTCTTCCAAAAAGGGCCACCTGAGATAGCACATACAATTGAAGGGTGATTAATGGTATCATTAGCAAGTGTTGCCAGGTAGGAATTAGAAACAAATAGAGAAGAAAATATTTTCTGTATTATAAAGGACTTGGTCAAGTATAAATAATATCTAAAGACGCTTATAACATGCAATAAGGTGTATGAACTTTAGTGTGAAAAGGCAGGAATTAAATATCATAAAGATAACTTATATTCTTCCCACTTAACCTTGCTAAATGGTTGGGTCAGAAATTATCTCACAGATATTTTTCAGATGACCTTGTTCTTCTTGAGGTTAAAAATATATACATGGACATTTTTATTTCAGAAGGTCATAGCAATACATTTTTATACAACTAAAAGCATCACCAATCTGACCGTGAAGAGTAACTCCACATGACTCAGAGAAGGACTTGTTTGGCATCAGTTGTTTTCTTCCTTGTCCAGGGGAGTCACGTTTGTCTGTCTTGCATGCTTTGTGTAACTAGCTGAGGGTCCACAGAAAACCTGCTTCTAAATGAAACCTGAGGGCATTGGAAATGGAAACCAACAACACAGTGAGTTTCATGATGCACAAAGTATTTTCTATACATAAATTCAAGTTGTTTGAAAAGCACAAAAGTAAGGAAAGAAAATGTTAGGAATCTCAAGCTGCTAATCATAAGAAAGACCAAATATAACCTTCACCATCACAGTGTCTTGTAGCATCCATGGAATATCACTTTGTATCTTCATTGAGTAAATGGGGGGTAATTTTTTATGATTCTGTTTGTCCAATTCTGTGACATGAGCTGTGTGGTTAATTTAAATCTCAGGACATCTTCATCAACCTGGGAGACTGGTAATTCTTAAAAGAGGAAATAGAATACATTAGTCTTTTTTATGCTAAGGAGACAAAATACTCAGAAATGCAGATTTATTTTGGTTCAAGGTTTGGCAGGTTTCGATTTGAGGTCTTCTGGATTTACCACAGTGGGTTTCAGCAGAGGCAACCTTCTTGTGGAAAGTCCTCAATGCATCTTGACCAGGAACCACAGAGAGCCCAGAGGGGGAAAAACGGTTTTCAAATGCTTGTTCCCAATGACCTGCCTTCTTCAGCTAGGTCTTACCTTCTATATACCGCCACCTCTCAAAAGTTGATTTAAATTAGAATCTTTTGGTGACAAATCCTTGATTATGTCATAGCCCTTATAATCTAGTAGAAATGACATACAGACACAGCCGGGGCAGAATTTCCTGACTTCCTAGGCATCTCTTATTCTAATGCAGCTGATAAGTAAGATTAGACATTATAATGAAAGTGATAAACATCACAATAAAATTATTTCTGTAAGTTCATTTAATCAGATGAAATGAGTAAAGAAATTATCCTAACCTTCCAGTGTTTTATCAAATATGCATGGACCCACCTATAAAGATGCTTTTTGATATTTTCCCACTTTTAAATCCATTGCAACACAAAATCAAAGAGCACATGCAGATCTCAGCACTCACAGGATATTCCTGGCAAGTGCATGGTGGTAGAAGAGGCAGAGATGAGCTTTGCTCTAGCTTTGAAGGCTATAATCCGGAAAACAACATTCAACATCTTCCTCTTTGACAAAATTCTTTCCTCTTATCCCTGAACTTGGCTACTCATATTTTAATTAAAATCTTTTCTTCAATGCACTGAGGATTCTCAGTCCCAGAGAACAGCTTATTAGATATGATCACGTCCTCAAATCAGACATTTTCTGCCAACTTTCCTGTACTACACTTGCGTGTGGAAATACACTCACTTTAAAATATATTTTGGATTTTATCAAAGGCTTATCAGTATCTAATGAGATAACCATGTAATTTTTTTCATTCAGTTTGTTTTTATGGTGGATTACATTAGCGGATTTTCGTATATTGAACAATCCCTGCATCCCTTGGATGAAGCCCACTTGATCATGATGGATGATGTCTTTGATATGTTCCTGACATCAGTTTGTGAGTATTTTATTGAGTATTTTTTTTAACCACTGTTCATAAGAGACATCGGTCTGAAGTTCTCTTTCTTTGTTGAGTCTTTGTGTGGTTTATGTATCAGGGTCACTGTAGCCTCATAGAATGAGTTTGGCAGTGTTTCCTCCGTTTCTATTTTGTGGAATAGTTTGAGGAGTATTGGTATTAGCTCCTCTTGGAAAGACTGCTAGAGTTCTGCACCAACACCACCTGACCCGGGCTGTTTTGGTTGGGAGGCTTGCTTTTCATTTTTAAAAATTATTATTATTCTTTAATTGTTTTTTACAGGCCAGCTGTTATCCCCCTCCTAGTCTGCCCTCCTATGGATCCTCATCCCATTCCTCCTCCTCTGTCCCCACCCCCATCCTCACAATACCAGACCTCCTCATTTCCTGGGGCCTCAAATCTCTCAAGGACTAGGTGGATCTTCTCTCACTGAGGTCAGACCAGGCAGTCCTCAGTATACGTGTTGGGGGCCTCAGACCAGCTAGTGTATGCTTCCTGGTTGGTGGCTTAGCGTCAGAGATCTTGGGGGGGTCCAGGTTAGTTGAGACTGCTGGTCTTCCTGTGGGGTGGCCTTCCTCCTCAGCTTCTTCAAGCTATTCCCTAATTCAACAGGGTTCCCTTGCTTCTGTCCATTGGTAAGTATCTGCATCTGATTCTTTCAGCTGCTTGTTGGACCTCTCAAAGGGCAGCCCTGCTAGGCTCCAGTCTGTAAGCACACCATAGCATCAGTAATAGTGTTAGGCCTTGGAGCCTCCTCTTGAGCTAGATACCAATTTGGGCCTGTCACTGGACCTCCTTCCCTCAGTCTCTTCTCCATTTTTGTCCCTGCTGTTCTTTTAGACAGGAACAATTCTGAGTCAGAGTTTTTACTGTGCAATGGCTACCCCATCCCTCCACTTGATGCCCTGTCTTCCTGCTGGAGATGGAAGTTTCCTCTCCCCACTGTTGGGCACATCATCTAAGGTCCCTCCTTTGAGTCCTGAGAGTCTCTCACCTCCTAGGTCTCTGGTACATTCTAGACAGTCACCCTACTTCTTACCTTCCAAGGTTGCCTATTTCCATTCTTTCTGCTGGCCCTCAGGCTTCACTCCTTCCCTCCCCCCAATACCTGATTGTGTTCCCCTCTTCCCCTCCCTTTCCCCTCTCCCTCAGTTCCCTCCCTCCCTCTTCTCCCTTCCAAGTGGAATTGAAGCATTCTCATTTGGACCTTTGGCTTGTTAACTTTCTTGAGTTCTGTGGATTATATTGTTGAATCCTGGATATTCTGTACTCTTTGATTTTGGGGATGGGGGATATCCCAAAAACTATGGCCTGTAAGTGGGATATATTCTACTAGCTAAGCTGTCTTGTCTATCCTCAGTGTGAGAGGAAGTGGCTAGCCTCTCAATGACACTTGAAGTGCCATGGTGGGGCTGATACCAAGGGTCCTCCCAATAGCCCAGAGGAGAAGAGGAGGGGGGAAGGTTTGTGGGAGAGGTTAACTGGGAGGGGCATCAGTGAGTGGGATGTAAAGTGAATAAGTAAAAAGGAATTATAATAAAATTAAATTTTAAAAAAATTGAAAAAAATTGAAATCTATTAGTTGACTGAGAGTCCTCATTTGACTGTTACATTTCTTGCAGGCTCCTTGGGAAAGCAAAGACATCGTGCATGATGTGAATGTCAACCAGCATGCAATTGTCAATGTTATTGTTATGATAAGGGGAATGACCATAGCCTTTACCTACAAAGGTTCAAGATTGCTTCTGAAAAGAAAATGTTTATACAAAACCTTGACAAATCACAGAAATGCTTTCATGAGTACTGTCTGCCTGCTGATCTAATAATTGAAGTGCCATCAATTGTGCAGTGACTGGATTTATGATGCCCAGGATGTCTAGCTATGTAATCACCAGCAAATAAAGCTGACATGTTCCCATGATTCCATTCTAAGTGAAAGACATATCCAAAGGGTGATTTTAATTTAACCTGTTGAACAGAGACAAAATGGAGGCTGCTATGAAGAGAAAAACACAGACTTCACCCTCTCAAAACAGGAGGAGTCTCTGCATCCCCCTCTGACTCACTAACTGCATCCCCCTCTGACTCACTAACTCCCCAGGGTGCCTCAGGACAGTTTTAACCATATTATTTTAGGATCTAGTACTTGAAGATGAAGTATGAAGATGGGTGTGAGGTGACTACCAGTATGGAGACTGGTGTATTAAGACTTTGTGATCTTTGCCCAGTCCTGAGAAATTACTTAGATTATTGCCTTGTAATAAGACAAGTATAATAAAGTTATCAATAAAGTGTTTTGATTGCAATTGATTTCCATTTTTGTTCCTAAAACTTATCAGGGATCCTCTTAGGTAGAAACTTCTCACTTCCTGTAATAGTTATTTTGAAAAAAGTGATGTATTTTCATTCTGTGATAATCACTTTCAAAAAGCATAGGGCTATTGATAAACCAGCTTGACGTCATCTTAGAGATAGAATCCATTTTGTTATAAGGTCAGAACAAAGTTTGTCTAGTGCTGCTAGGTCTTTACCTACCTAAAAGCAAAACCACGTAAGAGGAGATAAGAAGGAACAATCTAATGGAAAAAACCAGCCCAGGCTAACTTGGGGCTGCTTGCCTCTCTGGCCAGATTTTGAAGTCAACCTGACAGTCACATTCAGGGACCACCATATATATGATATATATTCACACACATACACATATTCCATATATAAAACATATATATATATATATATATATATATATATATATATATATATATATTACACACACACACACACACACACACAACTATTCACCCAAAAACTTAAGATATTGTCCTTTTGTTAAAGCATATTGGCCCTACTGAAGTCTGTCACTTTGCCTTAGCAAGTTTCTCCCTCTGCAATATGGATCACTTTCTATTTGATATTTTGATGCAAAAGGAGGAGGTTTGATGACAGACCTTGCTAGATGCTAGAATGTTCTGTGAAATGATTTCTAGGCTGCCTTTGATATCTATAAATGTACATGTGACTTTCATCACCAGAAGAGCCAAGTCCTCATGGAATCATGCTGCTGAACTAAATGTCTAGATGAAAATGGCTAAAAAGGGGTCCAAAGCCAAATAGTAGGAAGATGATGGATGAGCAACAAGGAACTCAGAGTAAACTCAGCATCTTTAAGTCAGTGCCGCAGGCCGGCCAATATGGGCCTCCCTCAACCCGCGGGAGAAACGGGGTCCTAGTCAGGTCGACGAGGCATAGGCGAAGAAATGATGGCAGAGACAACACATGAAATATAGGATCTGAATGTATTTCTTAAAAATGGCATCAGACTTTTACAGTTATTGCAAAAGAGAAATGATAAATCTGGCAGCCTAGTAATTAAGGTACATCTGAGGCCACCTGAAACACACTAGGTCTAAAGCAGCAGCCATCTTTCTGGATAGGCGCTACATCCCCCCCACCCCCCCGCCAGCCCAAGCTGGGCCTGGGGGGACTGTGGACTGCATCCCAGTCCAAGAGCGAGTCCAAGAGAGTGCACAAGTCCAAGAGAGAGTCCAAGAGTGAATCCAAGAGAGAGCACACAGTGAAAACCAGGCTTATATGGTATACAGGAAACAGGGCAAGTGACAAGAGTCACGTAGATGGGCAGGGGTCAAAAGGATCAGAGTGCAGGACTGAAGTCATGTAGGCAAGTGACCGCTACACAAGGTCAGTAGGTATGTAGCCAGGTGAGAAGCAGGAGGAAGAGCAGTTGAGCCCTCCCTGCTGGGGCTAATTTGGTATTCCTATACTAATTCCTTGATTCTGCTGGAGGTAAGACTAGGAAAATCTGATCTAGCATTTCCTGTTAATTCTCTGGATCTAGCTGGAGGCACGCACCTGGAAGTTCTGACCTAACCGTTCTAGCTAATGGCCTTGAGTTTCTAGTATGTAAAACAGTTCTGACTATGGTGAGGCTGCCCTAAGGAATGAGGAATGAGCCTGACCTCTGTTGCTAATTCTAAGGGCAGAAACTGTCTGACAGGCAGATTCCTTGGGAGAAATTCCAAGCTAAGGATAGCTTGGAATTAAATTAGGATATATTGGAAACATCGTGCTGGCCAGGAAACAATGCCCAATCTTAGCCATAAAGGAATCATTTCTTGGGGTACCTTTATGCCTAAATATGAGGGTGTGTTGACGATTGGAAAGACTGATCTGGAACACGTCTTAGTTAGGAGATGCCAGCAGCTACCTTGAATAGCCAGGAGGCACGGGTACCCCTTTGGGTCCTTATTGCCTCTTGTCCTTGATCAGGTTTTTAAGCCCGATACTGCAGACGTGACTGGTGTAGACGAGTGTGCGTGGCAAGTCAGCATTCCTTGAAACAAGGATTCTGACTTTGGTGATGTGCAGAGCCCTGACGCTGTCGTTACAGAACTGCATGATAGGACTAAAACACAGATACTTTGATATGCAGGAGCTGGTTATTGGTAGCAAACTATGCAAAAGCTAAGAAATGGCTCCTGTTGCTTGATGAAGGTGGAGCATCAGTGGCTGGTGTTTCCTGTTAAATTCTACAGGGCCTATAGCAAACCTAGTCTAAAACCACAACTACAATTTCAATGTTTCTAAGGGCTAATGAAAATGCTATTCAGTTTAGAACTAAGTTTAAAACCTAGTCTTAAAAGCTACTAGAGTTTTATAAACTGTCAAAAAATTAGTAATTGAGACTTGCAACCTCATAGGAAAAACAATATCAACCAACCAGACTCCTCCACAAAGCTCCCGGGGACTAAACTACCAACAAAGAGTATACAGGGGTTTACACATGGCTCCAGCTGGATATGTAGCAGAGGATTGCCTTACCTGGTATCACTGAGCAGGGAGCCCCTTGGTTCTGTGGATGCTTAATGACCCAGGATAGGGGAATGCTAGGTTGCTGAGGCAGGAGTGGGTAGGTGGGTGGGGGAGCAGCCTTATGGAGGCAGTGGGGAGGGAGGATGGGGATAGAGGACTTGTGGAGGGAAACCTGGGAAGAAGGGTAACATTTGAAATGTAAATAACTAAAATAACCAATAAAAATGAAAACCAATAAAAAAGACTTGTGGGTTGATAGTCACAGTTTCAAATGTAATTTACTTACAGGGAAAACCTTTGTTTAGCCTATCTATGTTTTCAGAGTTAAGCTTAAAGAAAATAGTTAAAGCAAGAGTTATTTAAAATCATCTGTACTAGCTAGTTTTGTGTGTCAACTTGACATAGGCTGGAGTTATCACAGAGAAGTGAGCTTCAGTTGGGGAAGTGCCTCCATGAGATCAAGCGGTGGGGCATTTTCTCAATTAGTGATCAAGGGGGGAGGGCCCCTTGTGGGTGGTGCCATCCCTGGGCTGGTAGTCTTGGGTTCTATAAGAGAGCAGGTTGAGCAAGTCAGGAGAAGCAAGCCAGTAAGGAACATCCCTCCATGACCTCTGCATCAGCTCCTGCTTCCTGACCTGCTTGAGTTCCAGTCCTGACTTCCTTGTGATAAACAGCCATGTGGAAGTAAGCTGAATAAACCCTTTCCTCCCCAACTTGCTTCATGGTCATGATGTTTGTGCAGAAACAGAAAGCCTAAGACATCATCTAAGAAAGTACTTAATAGATGGCCCTCAAAACTTTTCATAAGTGTGCTGAATATGGCATTTAAAAAGCTTAATGGAAAAACATTCCTGTGGTTGACAGGGATGCAACTCCAGGAGGCAGCTTCCAAAGAAGACAGATGAGGCACAGACCTGGATTGCGGTGACACTAACCACTGAGACGACCTGCCCTATGCCTTGCCTTCTGCTAAGGCTCTGCCCCATCTGTAGACACTGTAGGGTTAACTTCTGTATTTTGCCTCAATATGGTCAGTTTTCCCAGGGTTCCTTCTCTGCAGTAAAATCTCTTAGGTTTTTGAATCTGACAGCTCATAGCCTGTGCTCAATGCTGCTCAGTGTGATAGATGAAGGCTGACCTCTGCCCCCAAGGAAACTTCTACTATAGCCGAGGGTCACCATCCAGGTAACAACTCTGTCTATTTGGAGTATATATTCTGCTATAATTTATCGTTCCCAGATCTCTGATGGCATTGATGGCTAACACAGCTCTATCAGTTTAACAGCAGCCTCCTGGTGAATTCATTTCATAAGGCCTGGTCTTCCTAGAGCTCTTGGGTCTCCTGGTAAGAAAGGAAACTCAGACAGGTTTGCTTTACTAACAAGCTTCATGTTAAAGGATAAACATATCTCAGATGTAACTTTTAGTATTTAAAGGAACCCGACTTGCAAGGACTGCTCTCAGTAATCAACTGTCCATGTCTCATGGTAAATAATTAAATGAAAAGGTTTTAAATTTATCTAAGTTCTAATTGTTTAAGAAAATATTCTAAGGTAAATACAGTTATAAAGGCCTGAGGATATAAAATTTAAATGTATTATAAAGTTTTAAGAAAATAATTAAACATATAAATACAAGTTACTCTATACTTCTGTAATGCTAAAATTTTAAAGGTTCAGAGTTTTAGCATTGATGAGTAGAGTTCTGACAAGCTAATAAAGCACTGAGTACTATTATAAGTCACAAGCTCAAGATTGTAAATTTCCTTTGATTGTCCTCCAAATATAGACTTGAAGGCACTCCTCATGATGCCAAAAAGAATCTCTGTCCAATCTTACAGACCTGTGGATAAAAAAAATAAGTTCATGCTTTTAGACCAAAGCCATAGCTTTTGCTAAGACTCAAAACCATAAGTCTACTCCAGCTGTCTTAGAGACACCTTCTAGCTCCTTTTCTAAAATGAGAATTTCAGCACAGATTGCAAGCAATGGTAATTCTAATATATCAAAAACTTTTAACTGTTTTTGTAAACTAAAATAATTCATGTAAGCTTCAGGAAATTAAGGAAGTCATAAGACTTGAATCCATCTCTCATAGCTCAAAAGGACTTCAGATATGTAAACCAGTTAACCAATAGCCCAAGTTTCTATACCTGCCTATTCCTGAAGGTGGAATCTATCTCCCCTCTGGCATTGCGGCACCTTCTGTGCCACAACTACTAGTACTACGGGCCTACAAGCTCCAAAGAAAAAAGTTTCCTTTAAGTTCTTTAACTTTAACTTCTATCCCCAGTCTCTATCTGGCTTGGACAAGTTCCACTTGGCTGGTGGAACTGAACACCATCCAAAGATTAGCTGTAAACTACAAATTGATCTTAAGGTGATGTATACCATGACAACCCCATCTAGACCTACAAAACCCAAAAGCCCTGAACTTGCTGAAAACTGATGTGAACCAATCTAACTCACTGTCTCGTCAGCTGGGTCAGCAAACCAGATGTTTCTGATGAATATCCCACTGCCCTAATCCCCTTCCAGTCTTTGTCTATCATTCCAGCCTTCCAGGGACTGGCAATGACATCCTAATTTCACCAGCAAATAGATAGGAGACTACATTACCCCCTACCATCAACAAAAACTGGAATGTTAGAACCACAGAAACTCCCTCTCTTTCTCTTTCTCCTCCTCCTCCTCCTCCTCCTCCTCCTCCTCC
>JADRCD010039767.1:426-14692 GCA_019843815.1 Montemys delectorum | reverse complement strand
CCCCCCCCCCCCCCCCCCCGCGGTTCTTTTCACTTGCTCTTAAGCAAATAGCAAATGAGTCCTAAACTAGGTGCTGTGGTATTGTTTATTTCCATTCTAGAGATTCACTAACCATTTTTTTTTGGCATAGGGTTAGTATTATTACTTTTTAAGAAACGGTATAAATTGCAACTGGTTTACAGTATTACACTACCAGGCTGAACGGGACGATTCCGTGACGAACCTTCTTGGGTCTTGAGAGTCGCGAATTTTTGTCCTCTTTGCTTAACTAACAGAAATTGCTTAGCTAGTGAGCTGGCTCGGTGAATAAAGGCATCCACAAAGTGGAAGGAAGAAAACCAACTTCCACAAGTTGTCCTCTGATCGCCACATTGCATGCCGTGGCACATACTCATATAACAAATAAGGAAACCACAATCATTACGTCTGGTTCATAAATGAGGAAAAATAGCCGTGTGTGTGTGTGTGTGTGTGTGTGTGTGTGTGTGTGCGCGCGTGTGTGTGTGTGTCCAGAGATTTTTGGGATCCCATGCCTTTGGCCTCTGCCAGCACCTGCACACACTTGGTTCACATAAAGGCACACCCACACGTATTTGTAAAATAATATTTGTAAAATATTCATAATAATTTTTTAAAGAGTCCGGATGTCCAAGAATAAATATTTAACATGTCCATGCGCCCTGAGAATGAGTTGAGAAATAATCTAGTCTTCCCTGCACTTGAGTTTTAATAACTTCCCACTTAGCCTCTCTAGGGTCACTTGACCAAAGCAAGTAGAACATAAAAGGCTCATGGGATTACTTACCTTCCTGTTTCTAAAGGTCCTGGGAGTGTGTCAGCTCCCTTAAGTTGATAAACAAGATATTGCAACTTCTGGACAGATAGACATTTTTTAACCTAGAGAAAAAAACTATGAGTGGTTTCCCACTTGATTTCCTAGAATCATCTAACTAGAGGGATATTCCTGACATGTTTTTATAGCTGCACACAAAAATATTGCTTGTGGTCATGATATTGGCAGAATTGGTAAACACCACTAGAGGGAGTTCCAGGTTCTTGCAGTCCTCGAAGGTAGTAGCAAGCAAAATAAAAAATTAAGAATACACTTCCAGCCGGGCAGTGGTGGCCAGGACTACACAGAGAAACCCTAAAGAATCCACTTCCATAGGAGAATGACCTAGAGCAGAGAGAAGGCTTAGAAAGTCAATAAAGGGGGGCTGGAGAGATGGCTCAGTGGTTAAGAGCACTGACTGCTCTTCTGAAGGTCCTGAGTTCCAATCCCTCACAACCATCCATAATGAGTCTGACTCCCGTCTTCTGGAGTATCTGAAGACAGCTACAGTGTACTCACATATAATAAATAAATATTTTTTTAATTCCTTTTTTAAAAAATTGGATATTTTCTTTATTTACATTTCAAATGTTATCCTCTTTCCAAGTTTCCCTCCATCCCGGAAACACCCTATCACATCCTCCCTCCCCCTGCTTCTATGAGGGTGTTCCTCCACCCACCCACTCATTCCCTCCACCCTACCCTCAATTCCTCTACACTGGGGATCTATCGAGCCTTCATAGGACCAAGGACCTCTCCTCCCATTGATGCATGACAAGGCCATCCTCTGCTACATATGCAGCTGAAGCCATGTGTGCTCCTTTGTTGATGGCTTAGTCCCTGGGAGTTCTGGGGGGTCTGGTTGGTTGATATTGTTGTTCTTCCTATGGGATTGCAAACCCCTTCAACTCCTTCAGTCCTTTCTCTAACTCCTCTATTAGGAACCCCAAACTCAGTCCAATGGTTGAATGGGAACATCCGCCTCTGTATTTGTAAGGCTCTGGCAGGGCCTCTCCAGAGACAGCTATCTCAGGCTCCTGTCAGCATGCACTTCTTGACATCTACAATAGTGTTGGAGTTTGGTGACTGTATATGGGATGGATCCCCAAGTGAGGCAGTCTCTGGGTAGCCTTTCCTTCAGTCTCTGCTCAACACTTTATCTCCATATTTGCTCCTGTGAGTATTTTGTTTTCCTTTTAAGAAGGACCGAAGCAACCACACTTTGGTCTTCCTTCTTATTGAGCTTCATGTGGTCTGTGAATTGTATCCTAGTTATTTGGAACTTTTGTGCTAATATCCACTTATCAATGAGTGCATATCATGTGTGTTCCTTTGTGATTAGGTTACCTCACTCAGGATGATATTTTCTAGTTCTATCCATTTGCCTAAGAATTTCATGAATTCATCATTTTTAATAGCTGAGTAGTGTAGATGTACTACATTTTCTGTATCCATTCCTCTGTTGAGGGACATCTGGGTTCTTTCCAGCTTTGGGCTATTATAAATAAGGCTGCTATGAACATAGTGGAACATGTGTCCTTATTACATGTTGGAGCATCTTCTGGGTATATGCCCAGGAGTGGTATAGCTGGGTCCTCAGGTAGTACTATGTCCAATTTTCTGAGGAACTGCCAAACTGATTTCCAGAGTGGTTATACCAGCTTGCTATCCCACCAACAATGGAGGAGTGTTCCTCTTTCTCCACATCCTCACCAGCATCTGCTGTCACCTGAGTTTCTTATTTTAGCCATTCTGACTGGTGTGAGGTAGAATCTCAGAGTTGTTTTGATTTGCATTTCCCTGATGAATAATGATGTTGAATATTTCTTTAGGTGCTTCTCGGCCATTCGATATTTCTCAGTTGAGAATTCTTTGTTTAGCTCTGTACCCCATTTTTAATAGGGTTATTTGGTTCTCTGGAGTCTAACTTCTTGAGTTCTTTGTATATATTGGATATTAGTCCTCTATCAGATATAGGGTTGGTAAAGACCTTTTCCCAATTTGTTGGTTGCCTTTTTGTCCTATTGACAGTGTCCTTTGCCTTACAGAAGCTTTGCAACTTTGTGAGGTCCCATTTGTCGATTCTTGATCTTACAGCTTAAGTCATTGGTGTTCTGTTCAGGAATTTTTCCCTTGTGCCCATGTGTTCAAGGCTCTTCTCACTTTCTCCTCTATAAGTTTCAGTGTATCTTTATAAGCTACAGTGTACTCACATATAATAAATAAATAAATAAATCTTTTAAAAAAAAGAATGTAATAAAGGCTGTCCAAAGGATTGGGGCTTTCATGCCACATTCTCTGAGGTTTGGAGTCATTTTCATAGCATTAGATTGCTTGTGTACTCTCCGTTACAGGAAGTTGTCTTTGCAAATTCATTTAAGGCATGTCTCATTAGTATTTCAGTATTAAAATGTTACCTTCAGGCACCCTAGGGTGCAGATACAAGTGGCTCTGGCTAGTTCTAAATGACCTCAGCCTTTCTTTTTGTGGACATAGACTCCTCACATACTAATTTAACAGCCTTTGTGTAAGGCTTTCTGGACTTCACTCTCCACACCACTCTTTGGCCTTAGTTAGAAGCTGAATAACACTCTAGTTTGTCTTCTTGGAAGTAAAGGAAAGGCTAGAGAAGAGGTGAAGTGACCCTAAGTTACCTACAGACCTCTACTATATTTTTAATCTGGGCATACATCAGGAAAGAAGGCACTGTCCAGACAAGCTCCAGGATGCCTTTGAACTCTTATACTTATTAGGGTTACATGATTTCTAAAATTCGCACACTCAAATGCCCCCAAGGACAGGCTGTACCTTATTGCTCTTTTTCTTATGTATTCTTATGCATTATGTATTACACAAGCATGTCTTGTGTTTAACAATGGCTTTCTTTTAACAAAAAGTTTTAGTTAAGATAACAGTGGAAAGTTGCGATAGCCTTGGTTTATCTTAATGTAGCCATTTGTGCTTCCCTATGCAGAGCCTTATTTTATCTGTGCTGGGGAAGTCTAAAGGGCACTGTCAAAAGAAAATGAGGCTGAGTATGAGGGTTCAAAATTAACACCATGCAGCTGTTGCTCTTTAAACTTTAAGCCTCCAGTCAAACATCCAATCAAAACTGTTTCCTGGGAATCACGAAGGAGCAGCTGCTGTGTGCAAACAGCCACAGGTGACTGCTGGTTTGCCCAGAGCTCCCTCGGTGAGTGTCGGTAACCTTGTCATTCCTGAAGATACTGTGGTGGCTGTTTCAGGAGGCTGTGTCTTTCCTCTCTGTGGACATTTGTCTACAATGTGGGATAAGAAGATCCAATAAGTAAAAACTACCCGAGTGTTCCCTCTACCACTTCTGTTCACAATGAGCAAATAGCATAGGGCAAATAAGCCAAAGCAAAGAATTCCCCGCCTCTTCTGTTCCACATGGCAGCTTTTTTGTCCCTCTCCAAATTTTTCCATTTTTCTTACCTCGAGTTTTGAACAGTAGCCAGAGACTACTCAACTGGAAAACACCCTCTGCAGTGTCCTCATCAGGAAAGAAGGCACTGTCCAGACAAGCTCCAGGATGCCTTTGAACTCTTATACTTATTAGGGTTACATGATTTCTAAAATTCACACACTCAAATGCCCCCAAGGACAGGCTGTACCTTATTATAGAACCACAGCTTTGGGTTGTAATGTTGTTCATGCCCTGGGACTCCATAAAAGCAACATTCATTAACAATGCCCCAAGTCAGTCCTGTAGTGTGTAACTCTGTTAAGTGAGTCCTGGATAGGGTGTTCAGGAGGCTGGTAAAAGACAGGTGCCCTTGGCTGAGTCATTAAACATTGCTAGTTATTCATTTGTAGAAGCAGCTTAAAGGAAACCTGAGCACCAGATGCCCAAGGTTACGTTGTGACTAACCATAAACCACTGCATGTGGAATGCCCTATAAATGCCTTGCTGTCGAGGAGATCGGTCTGTCGCTCCTCTCAGGGCAAAGAGGCTAGGGCAGTGTGGAGAGAGAAGCCAGAAACAACTTTAGAGCCTTTCTCATGTACTGAAGATCTGTACAGCTCTTGGTGACTAATTCAGATGCCCTCTCCAGTCCACTACAGACCAGTTCATACTTCTCAGAGACCAATCACTGTTGGCTTCCTTCATTCCAGCCTTTGTGGTCTATATCTGGTGTCTGTCATGGGTGAGATTTCCAGGCCTGGCCCAGGGGTAGCTGGAACATCTACTCTGGTGCCTTTGACATCTCCTAGCCTTCTGATGACCTTGAAGGACTCCCAGTCTCCAGCTGAGCACTTTTTGCTAGGCGGTACTTCTTTGTAGGGCTGTCTAGAGGGGTCTCAGAGTTCTGGACAGGATGGTATCTTTGGTCTGACTGTGCTGTCTGTTAGGTTGAAGGCTTTGGGAAAAGGAAAGGACTGGGAAGATTTGGAGAGGCAGGAGAGGCAGCTGTCAAGCTCCTCAGGAGGCTGCTGGATGGGGTGGGGGAGTAGGCACCCCCCCACACCGTATTAAACCTGTGTAGCCATATCAGCAAGGTAGCCTCACAGAGGTTCCTGCCACACACCTTCTCCACTGCATTTGGTTGGTCAGGAGTGGTTATCTTACCCACACTAAGCCAATCAAAGTTGTACTAGAATTGCTGCAACTGGAAATGAAGGGGAAACGAAGGTAGATTCTTATGGTTGGCGCTAAGAACAGTGACGTTGGGGGCCTGTTGGTCTCTGTTGTTCTTACTTTCCTTCCAGGTGGGCTTTAGTCTGCCCTGAGAGTAGAGAAAGAGAAGGCAGGGAAAGACAATGATAGAGAGGAAGAGAGAGAGAGAGAGCTGAGACAGCTGGTTCCAGTGGTTTGTGATACCCTTCACACCAATGATCTTCTCCAGTTATGCCCAAGTTTCCCTTTAGTTTTGCAAACTGAAGCATTTTCATTTTGTTGAAAAGAATTCAAACAAGTTTTTATTGGTCTATAACGGACAGTGACCTGGATAACAGCATTCATGATGAGATCTGACGCCCTCTTCTGGTGCGTCTGAGCGTCTGAAAACAGCAGAGTGAACGCAGGGCGGGGAGGGGGGGCAGGGGGGGGCCAGCAGAGGTCCTGAGTTCAGGTCCCAGCAGCTACACACATGATGGCTCATGGTCATCTACACAGCTACAGTGTACTCATACACATAAAATAAATAAAATAAATCTTTTTTAAAAAAAAAAGAACATGGGTCTGTTGGGAGGAGTTTGTGTATTTGTGCCACTGAGCCTTTAAAAAAAAAAATCTAGTTTACTCTGGTATGTAGTTAATGCAGAAATCAATTATCTAAACCAACAGTGGTTACTTCCTTCCATTGATTGGCCCAAGATCAATGTGAGGTGGGGGTACTAGTTTGAATAGTATCCCCAACACATACAAAGTATGTTTGTTTATCTGTAACCTCAGAAGGCCTTCTTTGGAATTAAGGATTTTTGCAGACATAATCAAATTAGGAAGTCACTGTGGATTAGACTGAGCTTTTAACTCAGGGACTGTGTCCTTCTGAGAAGACAGAAGTTTGAAAATAAACACAAGGGGAGAAGGTCACGTTAAGATTAAGGAGGTTATTAGCATGATATGATGCAACTACAAGCCAAGGAATGCCAGAGATTTCTGGAAACCACTAGACTCTAGGAAGTGGCAGAAAAGGATTCTTCCCTGGAGCCCACAGGGTCAGAGTGCTGCTGCTATTTCATCTTTACACTGGAAGCCTTTATATCCATGAGGGAACAGGTTTCTGTTACTAACCTATTAGCTTGTGGTATTTCTGTGGCAGCTCCAGAAAATTAAAACAATGGCCATTGGACCTATTGAATTTAGCCAAAGTTACTCAAAGGCAACTTCCCTAAGTCATTTATTTCACAGCTTCTCCATGTTAACATTAATATCACCATAATAATAATATAACATTTTATGAGTATGAGTGTTTTGCCTACAAGTGCGAATGCACCACATGTATGCCTGGTAACTATGGAGGTCAGAAAAATGCATTGGATTGCCTGGAACTGGAACTATAGATGGTTGTGTGCCACCATATGGGTGCTGGGAACTAAACCTGGGCCTTCTGCAAGAGCAAAAAGTGCTCTGAACTGCTGAGCCAACTCTCTAGCCTCATCACCTATCACTTCTTAAAATAAACCTCCTTTTGCCAGGTGTGGTAGGCACTCGGGAGGCAGAGGGAGGCAGAGGGAGGCAGATCTCTGTGAGTTCGAGTTCGAGGCCAGCGTGGTCTACTGGACAGCCAGGGCTACATAAGGAAACCTTGTCAAAAAAACAAAAACAAACGACCAAACAATCTCTTTCCAATACCATTCTTCCTGCCCATATATAATATAAATTATATTATAAATTATATATGTATGATACACACACACATATTCTTAGGTTCCAGAGATTAGGACAAAAACATTGTTGATGGACCATTTGTTTGTCTACCATGTAATCTGTATAACTGCATGTATCATACCCAACTGGTGGCAAAGGATTTGCACATAACAGGAATCTCTTGCTGGGCCGTGGTGGCGCATTCCTTTAATCCCAGCACTTGGGAGGCAGAGGCAGGTGGATTTCTGAGTTCAAGGCCAGCCTGGTCTACAGAGTGAGTTCCAGGACAGCCAGGGCTACACAGAGAAACCCTGTCTCGAAAAATCAAAAAACAAAACAAAACAAAACAGGAGTATCATATATATGTATACATATATGTATGTATGTGTATGTATATATAAAAATATTTAATTTCACGAGCAACATTCTTTCAGAATCTTCCACAGACTATGTAATTCATAATTCTCCAAAAACTTAGAGTGACTTGTAACAGTAGAAGGCTCCCTCTCCCCCATTTGAGCTGAATGCAATGGAAGATAACATAGTCACTGGAAGATAACATAGTCTAGTTTTGAGGTCTCTAGACCAGGAGAAAATATGTCCTGACTTGACACTGTGCCTCCTGCTGGCACATTATTGGACTTGATGCTGTGTGGGGTCTCATTGCCTCCCTTGGGGAGCGGGGAGTGCAGTTTACCTGTGGAAAGCCAAGAGTAGCTGGAGGAGCAACTTCAGCAAGCTCTAGCACGGCTCACAGATTGATTGGGTGTTGGCCTTCTGGACGTGCCTAAGGTGCTGCTTCCTCAGAGTCAGCGGTGACTTGCCCTGCCTGATGGGTTGAATCTGGAAATCACCTGTGTCCTTTTCAGCTATAAGAGACAAAAGCCCTTGTGGCCACATGATAGTCATAGTTTTATCGTCTGGGAGCTGAAGTAAGAGGGCATGAATAGAATTTGAAGGTAGCATGAGTAAGAACAACTTTGTCTTTCAAAACCCTAAGATTTGGGTGCTGCTGGTGAGCACACTGCAGAGCTCTGTGGGGTTGCTTGCCGTGACTGCTCTGTTTTGAGCAATATGGGAGAAGGTGCTTTCCTCTACTTGGAACAGAGAGTACTTGGCATTGCAACATCTGTTCTACAAACTGGGGGAGATGAGTAAATGAAAAGATAGAGAATACAGAAAAATGATAGATAGGTAGGGAGATAGAGAAGTAGACAGACAGACAGACAGACAGACAGAGCAGACAGAACGGCTCTGAGCAAGCCACTTCACTTTCAGAACTCTCCCACCTCCTGGATTCCTGTTATGTGGGAATCCCTTTCCATCTGTTGGGTATTGCCTCACAAAGATGATGTAGTAGACAAACAAATGGCCCACCAGAATCGTTTATGGCCTAACCTCTGGAACCTAAGAATGGGTGCTCTTCTTTGGCAAAGGGTGCATTGGTGAAGTGATCAAAGTTAAGGATATTGAGATAGGAGGGCTCTCCTGTGTTAACAGGTGGGATTAATATAAATGAATCCTTTTAAGAGGGAGGCAGGAAGGTCAAAGTCAAAAAGAAGAAAAGAAATTGGAATGCTCAAAGCAGAGGTGGGGAGTGATGGTCTTTGAGGACAGAGAAAGGGGCTAAGAGGGAAGAGTACAAGTAATCCCCCCACCAAGCTTGAACAAAAGCCTTGGGAACAGGAGTCTCCCCAGTAACCTCTCAAGGGGACCCAGCCCTGGGTGAGCCAGTTTGAACTTCTGACTTCTGGGACTATAATCAATTATATTTTTGCTATCCAAGGCAACCCACTTGTGGTAATTTGTGAGTCAAAGGAAACTCCTGGAGGCTGCATCTGTGGACCTAAAGATTGCATAAAAATAGGCTTTGAAAGGAAGGGGGAGACAAGCTGATGAGATGGCTCAGCTGATAAGAGCACCAACTACTCTTTTGAAGGTCCTGAGTTCAAATCTCAGCAACCACATGGTGGCTCACAACCACCCGTAATGAGATCTGACTCCCTCTTCTGGTGCATCTGAAGACAGCTGCAGTGTACTTATTTATAATAATAAATAAATCTTTGGGCCGGAGCAAGCAGGGACTGAGTGAGCGGGGTTACTGGAGCCAGCAGAGGTCCTAAAGCCAATTCCTAACAACCAGATGAAGGCTCACAACTATCTGTACAACTACAGTGTGTACTCATATACATAAATAAGTAAATCTTTAAAAAAAAAAAAAAAGAAAGAAAGGGAGACATCATCTTGCACATCACCACAGCAATGATGGGTGGGGGAGAGGGGGTGGAGAGAGAGAAGGAGAGGAGAAGAGGAGGAGGGAGGGAGGGAGGAGAGAGAGAGAGAGAGAGAGAGAGAGAGAGAGAGAGAGAGAGAGAGAGAGAGAGAGAGAGATTGGTTCTTGGATTCTTGTTAGGTGAGGTGAGTGTTTACTATCTTCTGTCTATAGGTCTCAACTTCCTTGTACTGCTGTCTGTTGTTTGGTACCACCTCCAGGTTGAAGATACATAGTGTCCAGTTTGTGCTGGTGAGGTCTTAGCAGATGCCACCTCAGGCTGGCTGGGTGGTTCTTTTTAGTGGATGAAATGACTTAGTGCTGAGCGTCCTTCGTGGCCCAGAGACATCACTTCAGCACCTCTTTTAAGGGTCTGAAACTTGCTTCTAGTGACCCACAAATCTGGAGGGACAACCTAATGGAGTTAAAGAGCTGTTCCTGGTAAGCTCGGGAGAACAGTGGTGGAGCACAAGTGCTCTGGATAGCTCTTTGCCTCAAAGAAAGGAGGGTGCAGGCCAAGGTTTGTGACAGACAGGTAAAGAGGGAGGAGACCCGTGGGTGAGCTGGGAGGAGACCATTCTAGTGGAATGATAAGTAGGAGGGCCCGGAAGCCAGGAGATCTGAGGACATTTACAGAACGGCCTGCAACCTCCAGCACACAGATGGAGCAGACTCCGGACCTGGGCCTTGAGGACTCATCGCTGTACCGCTACCTGGATGGAGAATTCTGGAGCCTCAAGAACGAGCTTCGCAGAGCCCTGGGGAGCTCTCCTCTCTTCCAGCCCAGGTACTTAGTGGAGTTGCGACTCTTGTAGGAGCCTAGGTTAACCTATTTGCCCCTGGTGAGGCCGGATGGGGTGTGGACAGCTCCTTAGGAGCAACCGACCTCATCCTTACCTCTGATAAGGAAGGGATCTCCTAGAAGAAGTGTAGTCACAGCCCGCCGCCGCCTTCCTGAGCCTCTAAAGGTGTCCTTTCCACCATAGCTCTCTTCAAAGTTTCCGGGTTCAAGTGTGGGCTCCGCGGGGTTACGAGCTGAGACTCACTTTGCATCTTGTTCCTACCTGGCCGGTCTAACTTGGGGCCGGAATAACCGAGGAAAAACAAAGATCGGTGCTCAACAGGGATGGACACCCCTCCGGGGATGGGTACAAACTGAAGCCTCTGGCACTCATAGTAGTGGATTCAGGCTTGCTAGCACCGAGAAACTGAGGAAGGGCAAGCAGGGCCGTGTTGGCTGGGGGGAAGGAGGTGCTAGGTACTTGACACCGTTTGATGCCCACCGCAGGCCTGACCAGTGTGGTGCAGCTTAAGTTTACCGACGTAGAAAAATGGACTAGTCATGAGGGTCAGGAATGGACCCCAGCCCTGGAGTTCAGTCATGAGGGTCAGGAATGGACTGGGGTTCTTTCTTCTACTGTTCTGCTGGGTGATTGACTGACCCTGTTTCAGGAATTCTGGAAAGCTTGATTGCAGCCACTTTGGAGTATTAGCATAATAAAGTCCTGATTTAGAATGTCATTATCACCCTTGTAATCCTACTACTTTGGAATTGGAGGTAGGAGAATCAGGAGTTCAAGGTCATTCTCAGCCAAGGATGTCTAGGCCAGCAGAGGCCACAAAGACAGTGTCTCAAAAACAAACAAACAAGGGCTGGTGAGAAGAGTACTGACTGCTCTTCCAAAGGTCCTGAGTTCGGATCCCAGCAACCACAAGGTGGCTCACAACCACCCGTAATGAGATCCACATGGTGGCTCACAACCACCCGTAATGAGATCTGACGTCCTCTTCTGGTGCGTCTGAAGACAGCTACCGTGAATTACACCAGAGCTAGCAGGCTGGAGCAAGGGGGGGGGGGTGGCAGCAGAGGTCCTGAGTTCAATTCCCAGCAGCCACACACATGATAGCTCATGGCCATCTGTACAGCTACCGTGTACTCATACACATAAAAAGAAATAAAAATAAATCTTTAAAAACAAAGAAAACAAAAAACGCCCCCAAATAAAAAGCACCCTAAAAACAGACAAAACTAAACAAAAGTCAGTTTGTTCCAGAGAGAATTAGCCAAGCCCTCCTGCCCAGGTAGCTCAAGTTTAATTTGTCTCTCAAGAGAGGTCTGGGTAGAAGGAGGGTGGTCCTCCAAGTGTCCCCAGGCGCATCTTTGAATCATTCATCTTTGAATGTCCCCCTCACTTCCCATTCCTTTCATTCTGGTCCTCAAAGTGTGGTACCCAGGACTGCCTCAGGAAGTTCACCAAGATCAAGATTATTTCTATAAATGTCCCAAGATGCCATTGGCTCTTTGCATGTACACATTCCCACCAATGCGCAGTAATAGGTTCTGGAGACAACATGACTGGAAGTATCCTCTAGACTAACTGGGAATGTGAGATTCCACAGACTTTTTATTAAGACAGACACTAAGAAAAATTTATGAAAATGCAGAATAGTTTTACTTTGCTTCTTGACTTTCTTTTGTTTTGAAAAAGTTATTTTCATAAAGAACACTTAACAGATATATTACATTTACTTTCAAATGAGTTAATGGTTTGAAAGCTTTTCTGTAATGATGTCTAAGAGGATAAATATTAACAAATATAACTCAACCAAACGAAAGCAATTGAGGGGTCTCATTTTAGGAGTTCAGGCCCTTTAGCCTATATTCACTTATGTATCACCCAAACTTTATTTCTGGGCAGTTGGCTCTTGGCTGTTTCTGTTTGGATAACTGCATTTTAAAACATGGAACAGAATTCTAAGATCTAAACCGCTATTTGGACCAAATAAGAGGTCATCTACTTATGTATCAACACTACCACTACCTCTAAGGGATAGAGGGAATAGGCAAGCCTGGGTTGCAAAACCACAAGGTAGTTGTAACATTGGGATGATTCCCAACCCCTACCTGCAACCCTGAGCTTCTGGCTGAGGGTGTTACGCAGCTGTAGGGCACATTTAACAGGCTCAGTCCACAATACCACGACCAATTAAAAACACAGAAAACACACCCAGCTCCTTGGTTGTTGTGAAGCATAAATGAAACATTCTTGAGTAAGCACTCTGGAAGCATTGGTTGAGCGCTGTCCTAGTTAAGGTTACTGTTGCTGCAACCAAGCACCACGACCAAAAGCAAATTGGAGAGGAAAGTGTTTATTGGCTTACACCTCCACATCATTGTTCATCATTGGAAGAAGTCAGGACAGGAATTCAAACAGGGCAGGAACCTGGAGGCAGGGCCTGAGGCATAAGCCATGGAAGAGTGCTGCTTACTGGTTTATTTCCCATGACTTGCTCAGTCTGCTTTCTTAACCCAGGACCATCAGCCCAGAGATGACACCACCCACAATGGGCTGGGCAATCACTAATTAAGAAATGCCTCACAGGCTTGCCTGCAGTCCCATCTTACGAATTTTCTCAATTGAGGTTCCCTCCCCATAGATGACTTTTAGCTTGGATCAAGTTGGCATAAAACTCTGCAGCACAAGTGCATCTCCCTTCCCTTTCCCTTTTACACACACAAGGGAAAAAGGCAAAACCCCATTATCCCAATATTTTGCTGTTCTTATTTGTTTATTTCATAATCTCAGAATCATAATAGCAAGGATAATATTTTTACTGTACCCCCCTACCCCCTCCCAAATGGCTCAAAATTCTGATACCTATATGAAAGTTCAATTTGTGCTACCAGATTTAATCTCTATAAGGTAAGAAAGACAGGGCTCTTATTTCTGGATACACATTCATTCTGCTATTGCAGAAGCCTCCTGGAAGGTATAACTGTGAAACCTGTCTGTCCTGTGGTTAATCCCTAGCCCCATTCTCCCTCAGTGAGCCTTAGAAGTCCAAGTAGGTGTTAGGGGTGGGGTGGGGATTATGGGAACCCAGTTCTTTGAGTGCTCTGTACACAATGGGAAGTTTGTGTAAGGTCAGAGTATGAGTCTAGAAAATACTTTTCTCCCCAAAGAAAATAATTGTGAAACTTCCTATATACTGAGATGCTCACCACAGCAGGCCTTTGTCTTTAAACTGCTGGACCTTGGCAATCAGGAGCTGTGTGGACCCAGCCCACTGCCACTCCTGAGGAAGTGGTCTTGTCTCCCTCTAAGACTTACTTCCAAGACAATTTCCCTACTCTTCACTCTCCTGGAGTCCTCCAGGCTCTGGGAATTCTGTAACTTGCCGAAGTCTACTTCTTTTCTGCCATGCATGTGATGATAGCAGGCTGTCTTTTCTGAGAAGAGGATTCTAGGTGATGTAAAGCTTGTGTGGTCTGGATGTGGTTTTATCCTCAAGGATTCATGTAGTAGAAACTTAGTTCTCCACTGTGATGATATTAAGTAGAGGTAGGCCCTTGAAGAGGTAGAGCTTACCGGAAAGTCAGAAGACTACTCCCTGGACATTCCCTGGCACATTCCTGTTTTTTTATGTCTGTGTTATATTACTTGACAAAAGAAACGCAAGGAAAGTTTATTTTGGGTCACAGTTTCAGGTTTCAGTCCATTACTGTGGAAGAGTCAAGGTGACAGGAGCTGTAGGAGGCTGCTCATGTCATATCCACAATCAAGATGTGGAGAAGCGTGAATGTCTGTTCTCAGCTTTCTTCCTTTCCTTCCTTCCTTCTTTCTTTCTTTCTCTCTCTCTCTCTCTCTCTCTCTCTCTCTCTCTCTCTCTCTCTCTCTCTCTCTCTCTTTCTCTCTCTCTTTCTCTCTCTCTTTCTCCCTCTCTCTCTTTCCTTTTCTCTCTTCTCTTCTTTCTTTCTTTCTCTCTCTCTCTCTCTCTCCCTTTCTTTCTTTCTTTCTTTCTTTCTTTCTTTCTTTCTTTCTTTCTT
>JADRCD010039763.1:2109-16682 GCA_019843815.1 Montemys delectorum | reverse complement strand
TGTGTGTATGTGTGTGTGTGAGAGAGAGAGAGAGAGAGAGAGAGAGAGAGAGAGAGAGAGAGAGAGAAAGAAAGAGAGAGAGAGTGAGTTATCCATGGATTAATCTGATTTATTAACATGGGATTTTTGTTTTGTAAAACTGAGTAAAATTCAACAGTAAATGTAACTCTGTCATATCCTAGTCTTTTCCTAGTCATGTGAACATAGTATAATATTAGGAAATATATTAATGTATTCATTGTAGCTATAATTTAAAGGGGAGCATATGATTAATCTTTAATGGATTTAACCAGATTGATAAACTTTCTGAAGTAGTAGTTCTCGTGTTCTTGGTCTGTCTTCTACCACCATAAGCCACAATTTTGTGTCTGAAATTCTCAGGAGCAAATATTTCAAAAAACTTTATACATATTAATTATGTAAGATCCACAACGAAGTCGGGAATGATACTTCTGAATCTAACAAAACAGCAATTCTGCAATGAAACATAAATATCATTTTAATATAGATTCAAGTCAATTGAGGTCAAGGTTTATGTAGAAATGATTCACAAAATGTTTGCTTTTCAAAGCATCTTTGATTTTATCTGTGCCTATTATTAATTTCCAAGTCTTAAGTATATTTCTGTCATTATTGTATGTTGTAATACTAGGAAAGATGACCTATCATTTTAGTGCCACTCATGCACAATTCATGAAGCTCTGTGTTCCAGAAGTTGTACTGGATGGATGATAATCAGGAATCAGGAGATGGTGAGATGACTCAGCAGGTAAGAGCACTGACTGCTCTTCCAAAGGTCCTGAGTTCAAATCCCAGCAACCACATGGTGGCTCACAACCACCCATAATCAGATAATCAGGAATCAGATATGTGTGGTATAATTTGGATGAGTTTTTTAATAGAAATGATAGTGTAATGGAATGTTGCATGATGTAAATAGCTTTTATATGTAGAGCATCCTGGATCCTGGGATTAGACTGATAGGGAGAATGCTAAGATGGCTCCTAAGGATCTTGTGTTATCCTCTCTTGTCAAATAAGAAGAGTCTGTGATGTATAATATGATGAGAAGTTTTATGTGTGAGAAAGAAGTTTTTTTGCAAATATATCTAGGTTCCTATCAGTGGTCACTCATTTAAGGAGGTTATTCTGAGTAGACCAAGACTACGAAGGTGAGGTTTTTAATTGGACTGTGCTCATCCTGAAAGACTGTATCTATAGGAAGGAATATGGAGGGGAGGGGTTGTAGAAAGGAACTGCATGAGGCTTCTAGGATATATGACTAGAACCAAATTCTGTCCCCAAACTCATTAAGCTTAGAAATGAGTTCCTTCTCATAGAAGTGAAACTTGGGTGACTGATTCCACCCTGTCACTGTGTAGATAACTCATCATGGACAGTATAGGCCTTTGAACCTTCAGAACTGCAAACTAATAAATGGCCACTGTATTAAGTCATTCCAAGTGTGGCTGTTACGTAAAAGAACAAACACACATGGAATCACTGGGTTATAGAAAATGTATATGTTCTACTTAAATACATACTACCAAACAGTCTTTTTAAAGTCGAAGTACCAGCTTACATCCACAAAGATCCTCCATACCCTCTTTCACTCTTTTTAGTTTTTCCTTATAGATGCTAACTAGGCTTACTCGTATCTCCCTATGATTTTAATTTGTAGCAAAAGGTCAAAGCAGAATTTTGTGAATTATCTGTTGAAATTATTGTGCTAATGTTTAATTGCATTTTTCTTGATTTGTTGTTTATGGAGTGTGCTTAGTCAGTGCTTTCCTTAATTATTAATGATTTTTGTGTCCTATATAATATTTCAGATATAAGCTTTATATTGTGGAATCGATTTTTTTGTGTATGACTGGTTAGACATCACATTTATATGTTCTCTAATGGCTTCATGAACAAGTAGTCCAGCCCTGCTTACATACATTTTTGCCTGCTGTTCCATCCTAGGCATTGTACTGCTAGTTTTGCTGTGGGTTGATCCCTTAGGTGTGCCTTGTTTGCAAATTCTTTATTCTTTGTTGCTCAATATATTTTTATGTGAATAAAGATATGCCTATCTTTATTCCTATAAAAATAAACTATTTGTATACAGAAATAACAGTAAAAGTACCTCAAATTTCTTATTCTGAATGACTTTGCCTGATATTGAATTTTTGTGAAACATATATATTTTATAATCAGTTTCCCAATTTCCACTGACAAATAATCTCTTGACATTTTCATTGTGTGTCATTCCATTGTGCTTTGTGTATAATTCTGGTGAGAATTTTGCTTTAAATTCTGCAATATCATTTTTCTTATCATCAGCTAATTAAACTGTGGGTAATGGACAGCTCCATATGAGTTGTTTAACTGAATTGTGTGTGTGGGGGGGTCTAGAAAATATTGGCAGCGTAGAGTATTTCACATTAATAAAAATTCAATATCAAATGCATAATGAGTTTGATAGGTGTTTGGGCCAGAGTTAACCTGCCCCAAATCTCATTTTGGACTTGATTCCAAACACAGCAGGTATGTACTTTGCATCACATAGTTACTGGTACCTGGAACACATCAACTCAAAATGTTGCTCATTGTAGATTGCAGTACTCTTATGATTTTTTTTTAAAGATTTTTTTTTTTGCTCTTACAGAATAATTATGGTTCAATTATTTAAAAGGTTAAACATTTAATATCTTTATAATTATTTCTCAGTGTATCTAATATTAGCTTCTCTTTGGATTATTTAGTTAGAATGTTTGATTTTTTTAAATTACCTTTGAGTTTCATAAAAATACTTGGAATTTCATAAAATGTACTTGGATTATTTAGTTAGAATGTTTGATTTTTAATATTACCTTTTGAGTTCTGGCTTGATTTTCATAAAATGTAATTGGAACTTCATAAAATACACTTGTATTATTTAGTTACAATGTTTGACTTTTTAAATTACCTTTTGAGTTTCTGATTTGAATTTCGTAAAATGTACTTGGAATTTGCTTGGAATTGTGACGGAATTTCTAATAATTTCTGAAATAACTTTAAACATACTCCTAACATTTTCTATTATTACATATTTATGCTTCATTTTATATAAAGCAGCATTCTAAACATTGACAATTATAAAGTATTGATAAACTCTGAAAATATTTGAAGATGTTCTATGTCCTGAAATATAATATTCAGTGAAGATTTAATTCTTTATGCAAAAATAAATAGGGCCATCCATCCTGTTAGTATGAAAGTTTATAATCATATTTAGGAAATGACAAAATTTTATGTAACTAGAGAACTATTAAAAATAAATTTATGATTTATTATTAGCAGGAACCATGAACAGAAAAAGTTTGAAGAAGCTCTGTCCTAACCCACAGTTAACTATGCTATGCCTCTGATTAATGGCAATTTGCTTTAATCTCTTTCAAGAATGACATGGTGATGTCTGTCCAAGAATCTTGTGAGATTTTATTGTTTTGTGCTTGATACTTTCTCATGTTACAGGAAATGGCATTTCAAAATTTCTTTACATTATTTCTGATCTTAGTATAAAGACATATAATTCACTTTTATAATATTGATTTTACAGCTCACGACTGTTAATTTATTTTAATATTTGGTATGTGCAAGCTTTACATTTTTTACAAACACTTTTGTTTATTTTTTCTTTTTTATTGGATATTTTAGTTACATTTCAAATTTTACATTACATTTTTTACAAATACCTTTTCTTTTAAAGTTGGATAATCTTGTTCCAAAAAACTGATAAATGTATGTCCTAGGCCGTATTCTACTGCTGTGAAGAGAAGAGATACAATGACCATGAGAATTCTTTTAAAGGAAAGCATTTACTTGGGGCTTGCATATAATTTCAGTGATTTAGTCCGTTGTTAGAATGGTGGCAAGCATGCAGGCAGACATAGTGCTGGAGAAGTAGCTAAGAGTTCTACATCAGGATTCCCAGGCAGCAAGAAGAGACACTAGGCTTCGCTAAAAGCCCACCCTCAGTGACACACTTCTTTTCAAAACGATCAGGCAACAAGCCCACAGGCAGCATGTGCATGCACATATGAACACACACACACACCCACCCACCCACACACACACACACACTTCCACATATATGGACTATCATTCTCTGCTATTTTAAAATCTGTACTAAATGATTCCAGGACCCAATCAGTCCTATTTTGATTTTTTACTATTTTAATGTTTCACTTGACACTATATTTCCCTCGTTTTCAGATGCTATATTTTTCTTTCATGTATTAGGTGCTTTCTGCTCCATTCTGGCTTTGTCTATTATATTCTATTCAATTGTCTCTATCATAAGGTCTGAGTATGCGTTTCCTTCCCCATTTCATTCTAGTGTATACTCAGTCTCTATTTCATCGATTCTGCTTTCTATTTCAAATCCATTTGCCATTCCACCTTATTAGACACACTAAACACCATTCTACTCTATTTTTGTGTCCAAGTCCAATTGCTAATCCATTCTTTTAAGTGTCCCATTTGTTTCTGCTAAAATTATAAATGTGCATATGCTTATACCAAGAATTTCTCCTCAAAGGATTGATTCACAATAAAGACACATTTGAGTACGGTGATGGTGACGTGTATCTCACACTGATATGAAAAAAATAGAGAGAGCATATATATTGGTCAGTATAAGAATGTTTGAAAACATATATCCCCTCCTTAAATATTTTGTTGGTTTTGAGACAGGGTCTCAAGCAGCCCAGGGTGATCTTCAAATTGAAATCCTCCTCTTACCCTTCCCAGCTCCTTGTCATCATGTAATCATTGATATGGAAAAATGTATTTTCTGGATACCCCCCAAACAAGTTACAAACAATACTTATGCATGAATAGCTCTATTTTCGTAAAACTAAGAAATATGTATGAGTGGCCAGTCTATAAAGATATAATCAATCTTTCCCAGTATGAGATTGTAGGGCATGAGAAAATTTAGGTGCTGGTTTTGGTATATTTACTTTTCTGTTTCGGGCTACCAAAAACAACAGCCCTGATGTAGTAATTTAAAATGTGTATAAATATTAAGCCTTAAAATCTGTGCAGAGAAAAAAAAAGCTAGGAAGAGGAGCTCAAGTCAGTTAATTCATCAGCTGAATCTTAGGCGGTCTGACCTGTAAAGGAAAAGCATCTTACAGGAAAATTGTAAAACTCGGCCTGGTGTTTGGGACCTGATAATTCCTTGCCGAACACATTTTAAATCCAAGACAATGTGTACTTTATCATCGCCTTTGAAATCCTTATACCTCTCAGCAAACTTAAAATCTACTAGATGCCCTACCCGGGTCACCTGGTTACTTAAAGGGGCGCAGTAAGGTCATATGTGGTGTAGGAGATAGAACATATTAGTCAGCGTGTAGTAATCTTTAAAGAGATTCCCGAACCTATCCCAAAAAGTCAAAACTCATTTAGGATGTTGCATGTAACTCATGTAGATATTCCCACTCAGGTCAGGGTGGAAGGATTGTGAAATTTAGACGACTGACCTTCGAACGTGAGGGGGTAGGGTGCGGTGGGAGTGGAAGACCACCACCAGAAACCACTAGAAGTTTCCCTGGCCTCCTCCCACCCAGCAGGAGGCACTGCCAGGTGGGGCAGGGTCCAGCTGGAAAAGCTCTAGGAAGTTGGTTCTGGTAGCAGTAGAGTGCTTCCAGCTGACCAATCAGAGGCTAGAATTTGACCAATCCCACCCACCCAGCCCTATGCACTCTCCCACTGTATCCGGTCTCTACCCCACGCGTCATCCTCGCTGAGTCTCAGGAAGCAGCCACTTCATCGGTGCGGGTGCGACGCCTCCTCCGAGAAGCCAGTTCTCCGAATCAGCAAGAAGCTGTTAAGCCGATATGGCCTCCTACTCACCCCCAGAGAAGGAGCTGGAGGCACTCACAGACACTGTAGAGGCCGAGGCCCAGGCCGAGGCCCAGACCGAGGCCCAGACCGAGGCCGAGGCCGAGGCCGAGGCCCAGACCGAGGCTGAGGCCGAGGCCGAGGCCCAGGCCGAAGGTGAAGCTCCCGGTGCTTCAGGTCCCACAGCCCAAAGTGGCGCCTCAGCCTCAGCAGCAGGCCAAGCTCTCCAGAGCCTCGAAGCCGAAATGGCGGCAGCCACAGCAGCCACCGCCGCCGCTGACGACGACGACACCTCCGTGGCTGCCGAAAACCTGGGGACATTTTCTGTGCCCGAGAATCTGCTTCTTGACCCCGAGGGTAGCCGTGGCCCAGACATAGAACTTGGATGCGTTAGGCCCAAGACGAGAAGCCAGAGAGAGGTAGGCCAAAGCCCGGAAGGCGAGAAAGGCGGGAATGGCGGCGATGGGCCCCCGGCTCAAACGAAGAGCAGTAGGAAGAGGAAGCAGCCCAACCGAAACCCAACACCACAAAGTGCAGGTGGGCCTCAGCTTCCGGAAGCTCTAGACTTGCCGCCTACGCCTCAACCACCACCTCCTCTGAGCTCTCAGCCTAGCAGCAGCCACCATTTTGGACTTTCAGTGGGGGACCTAGACTCCCCGGGGCCTACCCTCAGGAGTACCGCCAAGCCAGGCTACGAGTCTACTCCAGCCCCTAAGGCCCTCAGCCAAGGCACTCTGGCTGTTTCTGGTCCTCCCAGCAGGGCACCGGAGCCCAGCTGTGCCGGGAGCGACCCCTCCACCCCTGCTGGCCCCTGCCCACAGGCCACTCTGCAGGTTCCCGATGATGGTTCTGACTCCATAGGCGGTGGGACCCCTGGAGGCTGGGTTCTCCGCTCACGAGTTGTAACCTTTGGTCGTCCGAGCAGTGCCCCGGAGGAGGTCAACCCGGAAGTTCACCCTGAAGTCCACAACACTGGCTGGAATCTGCGCCCTCGGGCCACCCCACGGGTTCCTGTTCTTCGCACTACCCTGAGGTCCAGTCTTGATAGAAGCAGCCGTGCAACGCCGAGCCGAAGCCGCAGCCAGCGCAGTGCACCCAGGCTCGACTCTGACGACCGACGAAAACAAAAAATAAATGTGGAGCTGGAGCTGGAAGTGGAGCGGCAACTGGAAGAAGAGGAAGAGGAGGAAGAGGAAGAGGTAGAAGAGCAAGAGCTGGAGCCGGACCCAGAACCTGCCCCTAACAGCCGGCCACAAGCAAGCCTTTCTGCCTTTAGGCCTGCAGTTCCAGGGAGATCCTCAATAGCACCACCGCCAGGCTCTCCTCCAAGACGCCCAGTCCGCATGCGGGCCTCTTCCCCTTCTCCTCCTGGTAGGCTCTATCCTTTCCCTGGGCAGTATAATGAAGGTACCAGTTCTTCCTCCTCATCCCCCAGTGAGTCCTCCTGTGTTTCAAGTGCCCATTCTTCTCTCAATAGGTCATCAGACCGGGCCTCCTCATTAAGCTCTGTCTCCAGTGCTAATTTTAATAGTACCGTTTGGCCTGCCTTTATACCTGACCTGGATAACCTTAATTCTTCCAATTCTGGAGAGTCAGGAGAAGAAATAGAGGGTGCCCCTTAGTCTTTTACAGAGTAGGAAGTGGCGGGGATGCCCCTTTACTCCAGTATTCCACCCTTGCTGTAATTGTGAGTTTTCTCCCAGGCTCATAAAAGGAATAGGCACTTATCCACCGTTGATTGTGTTGATTATCTGTGAGGTTTCTAGGTTTCTACCTATTCACCAGTAGTCCCAGCAGTTTTGAAGTCCTCTGTTCCCCACACCCCAACTATCTAGCACTTATAAGGACTTTGGTTCCATTCAGTACCCCCTTTTATCTTTAAAACTGCCTGGATTGTTTGTTTGTAGTTGGGTTTGGGTGGGGGTTTTATTAATTAAGCATTTTAATAAAATAAGTTTTATTTGAAAAATTTAGTTTCTTTATTGTGTGGTACAATTACTTTTAGGATTTTATGTTTGGAAAATTAAGAAGCATCAATATTATGCTAGTTGATTTTTTGAAAGGAATGAGGGAAAAATATTCCACTGTCTGAGATGGAGCTCTTCCAACAAATTACCACTTAAGACCACCTGTACAGCTTCTTAGCCATAGGTGATAAAACCTGTGAAGAGTCAGAAAAGGGGGAGGGTGGCATGATCTCAAGTGTGGGAGGGAAATGGAAAGCGGGAGGCTGGGAAGAAGACGGAGGGGTAGGAGGAGGAGGAGGAAAAGGAAAGGATAGCTAGGGTCCAGTGTCTGGAGATAGGGGCTTTCATTTCTATAGTAGAACAGTATTTATGTGTTGAAAGTGGGTAGGGAGACGAGGAAAACGGGGTGGACTTTGGGAGGTTTGGGATGAGGCTTAGTCATAGGAGGACTAAGGTATGGTAGTTATCAAGTATTTGGGCAAGTGTTGATAAAAATTACCATTGTGAAAATATTGGTACATACGAGAGGCAGACATTTGGAGAAAAATGCATGAATAGCTTGTTTCCTTAATCATTGGAATGGTATGATATTCAGTGGTTTACATTTTTCACTTTGATGATAGAACTACTATAACAGAAATTAGCAGCTCAATAACTTGAGCTGGAAGCATAGCAGGAGATCAAAATAGAGTAAAAAAATGTAAATAAAACCAGAAACCGCCCCCCCCATCTCATTTCTCCTCTCTTTTTCTGGTATATATATGATCCTTTATAAGCATAAATCCTAGCTTAGTCCTGACCCTTTACATTATAGAAAGTAATTCTTCAGAATTGCTTCTGAAGATCTGACATTTCACAGAAACAAGAAGTACCCACTAGGTCCTAGTGCCCTGCCACTTTTTGAAGAAAGTTTCACACATCCTCATTCTTTAAGGTTGCTTCCAGGGATTTCAGATTTCTAGTCTCAGTCCTTCTAAAGATACATGTGCGTGCATGCAACACACATACACACACCCTTATGTTTAGGCCCCAAAAAGTAGTCATGAAGATAGCTGTGTTAACAAAAGGCAGACAAAGCTTTACTATATAGGCTGAGGCATTTTCAGGGTTATGTGTGAGACATTTCATGGAAAATGGAAAGAGGAAATAGAGAAAACATGGCTCAGGACATTTATTTGTACTTTTCTATAGACCAAAAAGGTTAGTGTCTTGCCAATGTGTATACAAACTTGTAGCTTCAAAGCAAGAGTTTTGAGAATTCTGCTGCTGTGCTGTTACTCCAGCACTTGTAGTGTCCCTCGAACTTCTCTTGTACTTGCCTGGTAGTGAAAACTCAAAAGCCTTTCCTGGTTCAGCTGTTAATTGCCAATGATAGGCTAATTTGTGTTTCTCTCTTTATCCTTTGAGAAGCTGTTCCGCTATAGCTGCCCCTCAGTAAGCACAGGTAATTGATTCCAGGAACCCCTGCTGGCTACAAGAACAACAACAACAACACTCCAAAACCCCTAAAACAAAAACAAAAACAAAAATAATTTAAAAAGTAGATGCTCAAGTAACTTTAACAAATAAGACAGTAACCAAACACTGAGGTATATGCTTGGAGTCCTGGCTACTCAAGAGGAACCTGAAAAGGATTGCTTGAGCCCTGGGATTTGAGGTCAGCTTGGGCACCAGAAGGAGACCATAATCCCAGAAGAGGGAAAGAGGATACAAGATTTGTATTAAACTTGTGTATATCTCCCATAGTTAAATATTCTCTAAGTTCCTTAAAATTCTAAATTCAGTGCTAAGTAAGAAGGTGTGAATATTGTTTGTGGAATAAGGGAAATGCACTCATAGCTTTTACAGATAAATTTTTACTCGTAAATGGTTTTGGTTGGATCCGTGAGTGCAGATCCCACAGGCAGAGTATTGACAGTTTATTTTTCCCTCCAACTGATATCATACACATACTGATATCATACACATAATGGATAATACTTTTTTCATATTCGCCCCAATCTTTAGGTACTAGATGGTATCTTATAGCCAGATTTGTTGAAAATACCCGTGCCCTGGTTAGTTTTTTTTTTTTTTTAATTAGCCTGACACAACTGAGAATAGGTAACACAGCTGAGAAGATGCCTCCATAAGACTGGCCTTCAGTGAGCCTGTAGGACATTTTCTTGATTAATGATTCATGTGAGAAGGCTCAGCTCACAAGAGGAGACTAGTAATAAGCAGTTTTGCTCCATAGCTTCTGCTCTGACTTCCTTTGCTGATGGATCAGTGGTGTGTAAATGTAACCCAAATTACCACCCCCACAGTTGTTTTGGGTCATGGGGTTTTATCACAGCAATAGAAACCCCACAATAACATACATTTATGTTTTGTTCTCTGTATTTGTTTTGTTTTTATGTGGACTTGGGGCTAAAGGCAGAAGTTGGGGAGTCTGGGAGTCCTTAGAGACACTACTGTCACCAATTTCTCGACTCCCAAATGTCCTTACTTCTTGAACAATGTGCCTGATGATACCAACAGTATATGTAGTCAGGCTGTTTATATTTCTAGAAATAATATAATGGATTCCATTATCTTCACTAATGGAACAAGGTAGAGAAAGATACATGTAGATTTAAACATGAGAATAAAAACTCACGAGATATATGTACCTCAAAAGTTTTTAAAACTAAAACAAATACGGGAGACATAAGAGTGTTGTGGATTCTTTGTTGTTTTTATTTGTTTGTTTGTTTTCAGATGCACTGTCTTATAGCCCAGGTTGCCCTCGAACTTGATATGTATCGAAAACTGACCTTCAGCTGAGCTTCCTGCCTTTATCTGCAGAGTACCAAAACAATTGGCATGTGACAGCAATACCTACTTTATATAGTGCCTAGGACTGAACACAGGGCTTCCTGAATACTAGGCGAGTACCTTACCAACTGAGCTACTTTATTAACCTTGGAACATATATTTATTGTTCTGTTTCTTTTTCGTAAGTAGCTTTACAATTTTCAATGGCTCAGACTAGAAACAGGCTATTTATTTATTCATTTATTTGTATGTGTTGCCAGAGATCAAACCTCAAGCCTCACAAAATGCTAAGCAAGTACTGGGCCACACTCCAAGCACTAGAAATAGACTATTTCTATTACAGTAAGTCGTACACCTTAGAATTAATAGAGAGCCAGAGCCAGCTTTTATTTACTGTTTACAGCTGTGGAAAGTGAGGAAAGAGGCAGTTCTATGAGCTTCAGAATCCCATGGCAAACAGACTAGCTCTGCAGTCTGTTTTGAGATTTGAATTCTAGTTTTTGGGTTGTTTCATTGTCTGCTACTTGACAAGCTGGTTAATCTGAAAACCTCTGGCCTTCCTTTTGTCACTGGCCACAGTAACAGTGAATAACCCTGAGACTGTAGTAAGGATTAAAATGGAC
Organism: Montemys delectorum; assembly: GCA_019843815.1. Classification (NCBI taxonomy): domain Eukaryota; kingdom Metazoa; phylum Chordata; class Mammalia; order Rodentia; family Muridae; genus Montemys; species Montemys delectorum. Next base: position 5,420 of record JADRCD010039763.1, on the reverse strand, counting down.
TGTGTATCTCTGTGTATCTGACTGGCATAGAGTGAGTGATGGTTTCGCTGTTACTAAGATTATGATCACGTGTACCGGTCATACTCTTTTTTTGTTTTTGTTTTTGTTTTTTTTTGTTTTGTTTTGTTTTGTTGTTGTTGTTTTTCGAGACAGGGTTTCTCTGTATTATAGCCCTGGCTGTCCTGGAACTCACTCAGTAGACCAAGCTGGCCTCCAACTTAGAAATCGTCCTGCCTCTGCCTCCCAAGTGCTGAGATTAAAGGTGTACACCACCACTGCCCTGCTGGATCATACTCTTATTTTTTATTACTGTGATATCTGAATCTTAAAACATTTTCATTTGTCTGCCAAGCAACAATACTTTAAAATTGAATTAAATTTACTTATGATATTTAAAGTATAAGTGACTTTTCATAAGCTGTTAGGCAATACTTTTGTGATATTTAAGATATCTGAATAAAATGGAAAATAAAGTATTATATCTCTAAGGAGCGGTGATTCTGAAATTAGTAGGTTCTTTTTCTAGGTGTTAGTTTCATCTTGGTTCATTGTATGCTTTCATTTTAATGGATTTACATATATATTGGGTTAATATTGTTGACTGCAAATTACATTATACCTTACAAGTAGATCTAACAGATATAAATCATGATATGATTTTATAGGTAAATAACTACTTTAATGTTTATACACACATAATGTTTAATATGCAGAGCATCCTTACAAAGTATATGTTCACAGTGAGTCCATTTTAAGGAATAGAAACAATATAAAAATAATATTAGCCAGGCAGTGGTGGCCTTTAATCCCACTACTCAGGAGGCAGAGGCAGACAGATTTCTATGAGTTTGAAGCCAGCCTGCTCTATAGAGCTGGTTCCAGGATAGCCAGGAACACAGAAGCCCTGTCTCAGAGTAAATGAAACAAAACAAAAAAAGCAAAAGAGGATAATATGAAAATTTTAGATTTTGTAATTGTCCTTTGTATGCTTCCTCTGTAAAGGAGATGGCATGGCATGCGCTTGCAGAAAGTACTATTTCGCTAAGTGTGAAGGTTTGGGACCTTCATCTACTTTTTATTGTGAAGAATTTTTAATTTTAAAATCAGTCAACTCAACCTTCATATGGAAAGTTAAAAAATCCAGGACAACAACATTAATTCAAAGTTATATGTAAAACTAATTGTAACAAGTTATAATTTATTATAGAAGGAATATTAAAATATCTATGCAAGAAAATGTTTAGAAAGTGGCAACAATTGGGACTACAAGATGACTTAGCTGGTGAAGGCACTTGTTGCCAAGCCTGAATACCTAAACTTGATCCATGGGCTATACATGGTGGATAGAGAGAACTGGCTCCAGCAGATTGCCCACCCTCACACATACATGCCCACACAGATAAATATGATAAAAAATGTAGTAGAATGTGGCTATACTTTTCTTCCTTGGAGTTTTGGTACCGTATCTGTAGCTTTCTTTTGTGTCCCTGCCTTCTCAGTGATGGTCAATCTTCAGAAATAACTGTGACCTGGGAAAGGGGACTTAAAGGTCCATCTCAAACTCCTGCTCTATTCATAGCTGGACACAGCTTTCACCACAAGACTTCTGTTGGAGAAAGTATCAGGAATATCTGTAAGATTTTGTAGTCTTTCTCTGAAGGTTGCTCACTAGTTAGTCATCTATAATGTATAGGTCTACTTTTATCAATATGTGACCTGTGCAGTCATATAGGTCTCTACTTACTATGAGGTCATATTACCATGAAATTCCTAATGACATTTAAACAAACGGTCCTACATTTCCCCCCTTCCAAACGGTATCATGTGTTCAAGGGTGGCTTCAAACTCTACTTGTAGCTTAGGATAAACTTGAACTCCTGATCCTCCTGCCTCTGCCTTCTGGAGGCTGTAATTACAGGAAGTTGCCACCAATATTGGGTTGGAGATTTTATTTTTCTCTGAACTTCACAAATTATGCGGTCAGTCCTAATACTGTAGTTTGTAATTTAAAAAAAATCCAATCACCAAGAACCCCATGAAGTATAAGAAAGTGGCCAGGAATATAAATAAAGATAAAAAAAAATGTCATTATACAAGTGAATGCTGAATGACACAAACTGTGGGGTACTGTGGTAAGACAAACCTGAGGTTGAAAGGTGGCCAGCTTTCTGCCTTGCCGTGTGATCTTGAGCAAGTTGTACAATCCTTCCTCCTCCTCCCTGCTCCTCCTTGCCCTCCTTTTTTGGTCTCCAATTGAGTCCGTAAAAGTATTTACTCACAATCAAGTTATGTAGGAGAATCCTATCCTAATCCTAGCCATCATCTCTGGCTATGGTTCATGTATTTCTTCTGTTTCCAGAGACCCTTGATTTTAACCATATCAGAGCCCTCATATAAAGTGTTTGCAAATATCTTTCTATGGATCTACCTAATTACTGAAGTACAAGAATTTTGTCACTTCAAGATTGATTCGGGATTTTTCCTGTGTCCTCAGATCCCATAAAGAGTTATTAATTGAAACAAAGTACATGTTTACCAAAATAAAAATGCACAAATACTTGTAAAAATAATTTTTTGAGGAGCATATGAACAAGGTATTTCACCTATAGAAAAAAAGGGGGGGCAGAAGAAAAAGAGCTGTATCTTGTACCTTATTCCTTTTTTAGAATTAACAAGAAAGAGAGTGTTGGAACTAGATTGTGGCTCAGCTGGTAAAGTTCTTGATTAGCATACATACATTTCTGGGTTCTATCCCCAGAACTTTGTAAGCCTGGTTTGATGGCACAGACCTGGAGGTGGAAATAGGAGGATCAGAAGCTCAAAGTTACCCTTGGCTGCATAGTGAATTGATATTGCAACCATGCAGTCTTCTCTGCTATAATATGGAGAGTGTTCTCTCTCCATATTATAAAACAGTGGTTCTTTTCAGACTCTACATAGTCCTAGAAGACTGTGTTCTATCAGTAGCTTTTAACTCTACTTTGAGGGAGAATGATGACTGTAGCCCCTGGGTGGACCCCAAACCTGCACCATCTGTCAGGTACCACCCATTCAGCACATACTGATCACTAACTACAGAGAGTAGAAGGGGAGCCACCCTGTAAGTTTATTGGTCTGAACTGAGGTCATAGGGGCCTATCAGGAAAAGAAAGACCAAGAAGTACATTGAAGACCAAGCAAAGTATGTAATTCTTTCATATGGACCTACTAAAGACACCTAACAGTGCAAAGACACCTACACCAACTTGTTATCTGATAGCCTGTGTGTGACTCAGGGACAGAGGATTTTCTGGCTGTTCCTATTGCTTCTG
>JADRCD010039737.1:0-11311 GCA_019843815.1 Montemys delectorum | reverse complement strand
GTTTGCCTCCCCCCTCCCCATGTCTGCCACCCCACCCTCTCCCACTTATCGGCCCTGGCATTCCCCTACACTGGGGCACAAAACCTTCACAAGGCCGAGGTCCTCTCCTCCCATTGATGATCGAATTTGCAATCCTCTACTATACACATGCTGTCAAAACAATCAGTCCCACCATATGTACTCCTTGATTGGTGGTTGAGTCCCTGGGAGCTCTGAGGGTACTAGTTAGTTCATATTGTTGTTCATCCTAAGGGGCTGCAAATCCTTCAGCTTCATAGAACCTTTCTCTAGCTCCTTCATTGGTGACCATGTACTCAGTTCAATGAATGGCTTTGAGCCTCTACATCTGTATTAGTCAGGTATTGTAAGAGCCTCTCAGGAGATAGCTATATTTAGGCTGGCTTGTCCTTCCTTCAGTCTCTGCTCCATAGTTAATCTCTGCAACTCCTTCCGTGGGTATTTGGTTCCTTCTTTTAAGAAGGAATGAAATGCCCACCTTTTGGTCTTCCTTCTTCTTAAGTTTCTTGTGGTTTGTGGGTTGTTCTTGGGATTACATGTCCCTATTGGAGTCACCACAGGGAACACCAGGATTAGAAACCATGAGCTGACTTGCTGTTTATGAAAACCACCAGGCTACATGGCAACATGATAGAGAAGATGAGCAGTGACTGCCAGTGTTTACTAAAACAATGACCAACTTCTCTGAAAAGAAAATGAACCATACATGTATTTCTCATGCAGGTCATTAAGTTGGCTCCTTGTGGGACATGACTTATCATAGATGGGCCAGTGTCAGACACACAGTAAATGTTAAAGCTATTGACAGGCTCTATCTATATGAAGAAAAAGATCCACCTGCAAAACCAGAGTTAGAAAACTTTCCCTGTGTTTGGCTGAAAACCAAGAGAGCAAATAACTTAAATAACAGCTCTCTTGCCAGTGTGCTAGACATATTAAATAATTCTGTATTTTGAGAAGATAAAGAATGCTATTTTCCACAAATAATTCCTCTCCTTGCCTCTGGCTTTGAAAAACCATTTTCAAGCTCTTTTCTAAATTTAATGTCCTTTGCCCTCTTGTATCCCATACTGTATTTCTTACAACATGATTTAATGAGAGTGAATTGTGCACTGGGCCCTGTTCTGAGAGCTTTATGTATGTTGTTAACTCAGTTAATCTTTGCAACACCCTGGGAAGGGCATTCTTTATTCCCATTTTAGATGTGACTGAAACGAAAAAGGGAGTGCTGGGCTAAATATGCTCTTGGCGCGCTTTCTTTGAGGTCTCCATATTACTGCTACCCGAGGAGAGGTGGCAAAGGAAACCCTCAGAAACACTGAAGCCTGTTATCGTTCACCTTCCAGTAGCAGTCTTTGCCTGTTTGTGTCAGTCTTCTGCCAAGCTCCTACTGTCCTGGGGTCTACTGTGAGATTCTGTAGAGCAATGAGAGAGTCCTAAAAGTTCTCACCACCATCCTACTCACCTTTGTCTCAAAACCATGCCTGAATAGTAAAGTCAGTTAAATTGTAAAGACAGACTATATGGTCAGATACAGAAGCTCCAGGATGTGAGCCTTCCCTGGGAAACACAATTTTCAGCTTCGTCTTGCATTTTCAGAAGTAGGGAGAGAGGGATGTCCATAGAGCTAGAGAGTATAAAACAATCAGCCTTCTGTATCTGTAAGCAGCACACCCACGATTTAACCAAACAGGGAGCAAAAAATTTAGGATGAATTGTATCTCTGGTGAGAAGATTGATTTTGCTATCATGATTCCCTAAGCAACAGGGTATAACAACTTTCCATATGTTTTTGTTATACTGTTTTATAATTAATCGAGGGATGATTGAACCATAACAAAGTATGAGTGTAGGGCATATGCCAATATTACACAGTGCATATTAGGAACATTTGTGGAATTTGGTATGTTTAGGAGTCCTGCAGCCAGTCCTCAATGGATATCGGATAATGAAAGATCATAGGCATGTATATGCATGTTTGCTCTCACATGTGTAGCCAATTTTCATAGCTGCTGAGTTAGCAAAGATACATTGAAAATGCAGGAGCTTTAGTTGTTGACTCTCTCATCAATTCGGCATGTGATAAAAACGGGGCTGAGAATGTTGAGGAATTGCCTGAAATTGCTTGTGAAATGGTTCAGGGCCAGAGTTTGGTATCATCTTTTTTTTAATGTTGGGAAGAAAGAATATGAAGAAAAAGAAGCTTTATGTGATTTAAAATTGTATATGTAGAGGACAGGTTTTTACATCAGGTTAGATTTCAATATTAACCCAGTGATACTAAGAAGGCTACCTGAAAGCAAATGTCAAAAAGAATATGCACTCTGGGAAATGCTTTTCCACAGAAAATATTAACTAATCCTAAATCAATGCCTTGTGACATTAAATAAAATTAGTATATACAAAGTCTAGATGGATGAGATCTCAGAAGAATAGTCACTGTATGTTTTATATGTTTCTATAATATGATGGATATTATATTGATTGAGAAGGGCAGAGGGTCTAACCTAGTTCAGATTAAGTTGAATTTAGACACAGAGAATGTTCAGTGCTACCATTTTTCCCTTTGTCTGAAGAGATAAGGACTTTTGGTTTTAATTGCCTTTCTAGGGCAGTTACTGAAGGTGAATTCAGTGTTTTTAATATCTCATCAGCTAAACAAAAGACAACTTTGCATATAGCCCAGTTTGCAATTGTATTTGTAGGTTGTCCTGGTTATGGTATTTTGATGAACAGAGAACAACAGGGCTGAAAAGAGGGCATGCTTGCTACAGAATGAGAGGAAGACAAAATTTGGAGTAATTCAAATCTCTAGAAAGAAAATAAGATCATTACCTATGTTTATATACTAAATCCTTTAATTAATTTTGATACTTTTAAGGGTATTAAACTTATTAATTTAAGTGAAACATACACAACCCATTTTCCAGCATTTGGAAGTAAGATACAGATAACTTTATTAAACTCAGACTTACAAAATTAGATAGCAAAGGCTTAAATTTATTGATTTATATGGAAATGCATATAGGAAGGAACAGGGGAAGAGCAGTTTGAGATATAGAGTTTGAGATTATATCATCATCAAATAGTGGCTTGCTGCTCTTTACAGCATAACTCCCATTTCTACATGTATTATTTCAAATATCAATATAGAGGAGAGTCAGGTGAAATGAGAATTTAAGAAGCTAGAAAGCAACTTAGAAAGATGCAAGAGTTGTCCTTTTTGCCTGCAAGTTGCCAATGACTTTCTCTACAGCTGTATTGGGCACAAAAATTCTTGAAACAGAAATGAAATATATATTAATTATACCATCATTAAGCTTATGAAGAAAATCACTTTTTTTCCCCTGTTGAGTTAGAAAACCATTGATGTTAATTACCAGTAAGTTCCATGATTTTTAAAATTAATATCATGTTCATGAACACATGAACTTAATCCCATATTAATCTCAAGTCAATATCTCCAGTTGTTAGTGCAGATTAAAAAAAGAGAGTACATGTCACTGTGTATAGGTTTTTGAAGAGTATCTGGGAAAATGAGCTAATCTGATGGCATGCCTGTTGTTGGAGATGGAGTTTGTGATTTGCATGAGACCACTGGGTCTGCTTTCACACTGGCATTGAATGAATAAATCTCAGATTTTCCAGAGGGATTTGAATTGATTCTGTGACCACATGCTCTTCCAAAGAACATATAGTAGTTTATATTTATGAAATATTTAACTATTTAGTGGTATAGCTATCTGTTTTATAGTTAGGTTGTATGACTATACAATTAAACTTTCAAGGGTGATTGCTAGGACCTTAGGCCTCCAGCCATGGGCTTCCCTTTTGGACTATGAAAGGAGGAATGGTACCTCCAGTGAGAATGTTGAATTTGCAAACATAATAGGAGGATATTGTGAACTTCATTATGTGAAATTTAATCTTCATGGTCCATATATTAAATTACTATTAATATATTACATACACTATTTTATTAAATTACATACACTATATACACCATATATTAAATTACATACACTATTTTATATGTTCTGTGTTTATTCCAGTATTCTTGCCACTTGCAGTATCTGTCTCCCTGATTTATTTCATTTACTTGTGTAATAATACTTGAAAAGTTTTAAGCATCTCGGGATTTGCAGACTGAGCTAACATGGCACTTTGAATATTTTTTTTAAGATGCCATTTTATTAAATTTACGATCCTTAAAAGGTGATCAAGTATATAGTGCTAACTTTAATAATTGGTTAGATATGTAAATTAGGAAAGACAACGTCTTGCCCCTTGAACTTCAAATTAATGGTTGGCAAGATTTCAGAATGGATTACTACATAGGAGTTATGCAACACTTAACAAGGAGCTAGCTTTGACATTGTGACTCTTCTCCAGCCTGCAAGCAGCTAGGAGGTGATGTGCTGTCTTATGGACTCCTGATTCTCACAACAGACCCAGCACTCTGAAAACATTCTATAAATCTTAAAAAAAAAAAAAAATACATAGCTGGGCAGTGGTAGCACATGCCTTTAATCCCAGCGCTTGGGAGGCAGAGGCAGGTGGATTTCTGAGTTCGAGGCCAGCCTGGTCTACAGAGTGAGTTCCAGGACAGCCAGGACTATACAGAAAAACCCTGTCTTGAAAAACCAAAAAAAAAACAAAAAAAACAAAAAAACAAAACAAAACAAAACAAAAAACCATAGACTATCCCGAACAATGCAAGCAAGTATTAATTTTTATTTTGATGTTTAGATTACTGACTTGGCAAACTAAATGATAAAATATATAAGAATGTCCCTGGATTTCAGCAATTTACTGATCAGATTTGCCTATAGTCTGGACAACAGTTGTATTATGCCACAGTGTAGTTACTCTAGAGCCTGGATATAAGTGATACTCAGAAATATTGGTTGAAAAAACTAATGAAGAGAAAACTAGGTAGAATGTCTGCAGATCCTCTCCTTTTTCCCTGTTCCTCCATATTCATTCCCCCAGTCTCATCTCCAGATCTACAACATGACACCTGCTGAAGCTTTTCTTCTGTCTTTACTCATATCTCCCGTGGCGCCCACAGACCTCTCCCTTCTCCTCTCCCTTCCCTCGACTCACTGTTGCTTTATCCCTGACCCAACTCCCTGTTAACCTATAGACCACTCCTGAGAAGAAAGCAGGTAGGCTGTCTATAGATGCTCCCCTCTCCTTCTGTTCTTCTAGATCCTCCACCTCCATCATATCCCCAGCCCTATAGCAGAGCATCAGTGGTGATCAGTCTTTACTGCCTCCTTCATTCCAAAGAGACTAAATAAGCAGATCCTTGTTGAACTCTCTACTCTCCTCCTTCTGTGGAATCCCTTACACCTCTAATTTATTTACATTCCTAAGTGTCAGTTTCTCATATCCAGAAACACATGTTGCCTGGAACCCTCAGTGGCCACAACTAGCAAGTCCAAGTAAAATTTCCTACCAAGTGACATAGGCATCACACTCTCCAAAAACCCAGAGAGGAAACAGAAACCAGGGAACAAAACACTTGCTCAATGAGAACAAATCCAGAATAAGCACCTAGGCCTATAATCAACCCAATTCCAATGTCTAGAAACCAGAGTACAAACAAAATCAGTAACAGCCAGTGCAGCAGGTCTCCACTAGAGCCTGGCCATCGTACCATAGCATGTGCTGAGTACTCCCATGTAGCTGAAACTGAAGAAAAAGACCTTAAAGCTTCCCGTATGAAGATGGCAGAGCTCCTTAGAGGAAATTAATAAATCCCTTAAAGAAATCCAGGAAAACACAAGCAGTATAAGAAAATAAATAAAGCCGTTCAAGACATGAAACTGGAAACAGAAACAATCCAGAAAACTCAAAGGGGTAATTTGAATAGGATTTAGAGATGCAAGCTTGATGAATAGAACAGCAGAGAGGGAGGAAGAGAATCTCAGACACTGAAGATACAGCAGAGGAAATGGATACTTTGGTTAAAGAAAATGTTAAGTTTAAAAAAAAAATCCTGACACAAAATATCCAGAAAATCTGGGAAACTATGAAAAGACCAAACCAAAAAGGAAGGAGAAGAAACTCAAGTCAAAGGCCCAAAAATTGTTTTCAAAAAAAATCATAGAAGTTTTTCCTGATCTGAAGGAGATGCCTATAAAGGTATAAGAAGTATACAGAAAACTAAGGAGATTTGAACAGAAAAGAAAATGTCTTTACCACATAAATATACAGAACACACATATTACATGCACAGAACAAAGAAAGCTACAAGGGAAAAAGACCAAGTACATATAAATATAGGCCTAATAGAATTATACCCAACTTCTCAATGGAGACTAAAAGCTAAAATATCATAGACAGGATGAGCTACAGATGCTAAGAGACGACAGACGTCAGCCTAGAGTACTAAGCCCAGGAAAATTAGATGACAAAGCCAAATTTAAGTGGTTTTTATCTTTAAGTCTAGCCTTACAGAAGGTACTAGAAGGAAATCTCCAACCCAAGGGAGTTAAATACACCCATGAAACACAGGGAACAAATGATCATACATGAGCAAAACCAAATGAAGGGAAGGACACACACACACACACACACACACACACACACACACACGCCAGCACCACCACCACCACCTCTACCATCATCCACAACCATAACAGTAACAAAATAATAGGAATCAACAACTACTAGTCATTGATATCTTTCAATATCAATGATCTCAATTTGCAAAAAAAAAAGACTAGTAGAATGATGCAAAATATGTTCAACTTTTCTGCAGCATCCATTAAATATACCTCAACACCATAGATAGACATTACCTCAGGGTAAAGGCTAAGAAAACAAAATCAACCAAACAGACCTAAAAATCAAGCTGGCATAAATATTTCAAGATCTAACAAACTAGACTTCAAACTGAAACTAATTAAAAGAGATGGAGAAGGACACTATATACTCATCAAAGGAAAAATCCACCTAAATGTCATTTTATTACTTAACATCTATGCCCCAACACAGGGTACCCACGTTTGTAAACCATCAGTCTATGTCAGCTCCGCTGCTGGGCATGGCTGCTTGGGGAGGCAGAACACAGGGAGTTTGACTGCACTTATCCCATGCCTGCATGGCGGGTTCTCTGCCAGCTATAGGACTGCTCTGATACACTGCTCTGGGGCCTGGGAAAGTGCAGTCTGAGATGTGGAAAAGCTGGAGGTCGTTTGGGGTTCCCCAGGCCTGTGACAAGGCCAGGGTCGTGGGGGTCCTCAGACTCTTGGCCATCCAGGCACTACTGGGAGTCATGGAAAAGCCGAGAACTGAGTCAGAGGCCTGCAAGCTGGAGAACTGAGTCAGGGGCTTATAAGCTGGGGACAGCATCTGGCCTGGGCTCAGAGGGTCAAAAATCAGGGGAGGGGAGGTCCAGTTATTGCCAACAGTGATTGTCCTTAGCTTAGTGGAGGCAGACTTGGTGGCAGTTGTGACTAGGAGTACAAAGGGAAGCTTATTGGCTAAGCCCACTGGACCCCTAGGTACCTCATTAGCATGAAGAAGTCTGTTTTGGGCCAATGTGACCACAGAACACCATTTCTTTTATGTGAGGAGCATGGCCAGGAGTCTGTGAGGTGTGTGTCCACCAAGTCTCTGGGACTCAACCTGTTCTACCTTATCAAACTTCATGGCATGGTTTTACATCTAACAGTAAACTAAACACTATTACAGATTAAATTACATATTTACCCTCACACACTGACAATGGATAACTTCAGTACTGAATTCTCACCAATGGACAGGTTGTCTAGACAAAAACTAAGCAGAGAAATGCTAAATGTACCTAATAGATGTTACAAGTCAAGTGAACCTAACTGATGTTTACTAAACATTTAACCAAACACATAAGCCTATACCTTCTGTGCATCTCATGTTGTTCTCACTAAGATTGACAACATACATTGCTATAAAGCAAGAGATATAAGAAAATTAAAATAACTCACTGCATCCTATCAAACCATCATGGATTTAAGCTGGATATCAACAATGACAAAAATAATAGGAAGCATACAAACACATGGTCACTAAACAATTCTCTACTGAATAAAAAGAAAGTCAAGAAAAATAAATTAAGGACTTTCTAGGACATAATAAAAATGAATTCAAAACTTATGTGATACAGTGAAAGTGATGCTAATAGGTATATTGAAATCACTAAGCACCTACACAAAATAAAACAAAACAAAACAAAACAAAACAAAACAAAACTGGAGAGATCTCATATTAGGAATTTAACAGCACACTGGAAAGCTCTAGAACAAAAAGAAGTAAGCACACCAAAGAGGATAGACTGCTGGAAATAATCAAACTGAGGGCTGAAATCAATAAAATAGAAACATAGAGAACAATAAAAGGAATCAATGAAACAGAGTTGGTTCATTGAGAAAATTAAAAAATAGACAAACCCATTTCCAAACTAATGAAAAGGCAGAGAGAGATTATCCAGATTAACAAAATTAGAAACACAAAGGGGGATATAACAAGAGACACTCAGGAAATACAGAGAATGATAATGATGTACTTTAAAAATCTGTACTCCATCAAATTGGAAAATCTTTAAGAAATAGATGATTTCTCTCAATAGGTACCACTTAACTAAAGATGAGTCAGGATCAGATAAGAAATTAATATAGGCCTAAACGCCTCGTGAAATAGAATCAGTCATTAAAAGTTTCTTAGGAAAAAAAAAAGCCAAGGGCCAGTTGATTTTAGCACAGAATTCTACCAGACTTTCAAAGAAGAGTTAATGTCAATACTTCTCAAATCATTCCAGAAAATAGAAACAGAATGAACATTGCCCAATTTGTTTTACAAGGCTACAGTCAATGTGATACCCAAATGACGGAAAGACCCAACAAAGATATACATAGTTCTCTTGTGAATCTTCAAAAATACTTAATAAAATACTTGCAAACCAAATCTAAAGACAAAATCAAAAAAGGTTTTTCATCATGGTCAAGCACTCTTCAATCCAGAGATACAAGGGTTCTTCAGTATGTGAAAATCAATAAATGTAATCCATCCTATAAGCAAACTGCTAGAAAAAAAAACATGATTACCTCATTGGTCATAGAAAGTCTTTAATAAAGCTCAACACTTGTTATGATAAAAGTCCTAGAGAGGTTAGAGATGCAAAGGATATATCTAAACATAACAGCAAGCCTATAGCCAACATCAAATTAAAGGGAAAGAATCTCAAAGCAATTCCACTAACATCAGTAACAAGAAACATGTCCACTCTCACCATACTACTCAACATTAGTACTTGAAATTATAACTAGATTAATATGACAACTGAAGGATATCAAAAGGATACAGATTGGAAAGGAAGAAGTCAACATTTATTTGCAGGTGATATTATAGTACATATAAGTAACCCTAAAAATTCCACTGGGGAGTACCCAAAGCTGATATACACCTTCCGTAAAGTTGCTGGATACAACATTAACACACAAATATCAGTAACCTTCTTGTATAAAAATGATGAATGAACTGAGAAAAAAATCAGGGAAATAATACTTTTCACAATAGCCACAAATAATATATTTTGGAATAAGTCTAACAAAGCCAGTGAAAAGACTTGTATGATAAACACTTCAAGTCTTTAAAGGAAGAAATTTAAAAAGGTATCAGAAAGAAAGATCTCCCATGGTCGTGGATAGGTAGAATTAACATGGTAAAAACAGGCATCCTACTAAAAGCAATCTACTGATGCAATGCAATCTCCCAATCATAATTCCAACAGAATTCCTTACAGACTTTGAAAGGACAATTCTCAGCTTCATATGGAAAATCAAAAATCCCAGGAAATCTAAAACTATCCTGAACAATAAAACAACCAAACATACCAACCACAAATCCTGCTGGAGGTATCATTGTCACTGATTATAAATTGTACTGCAGAATTGTATTACTAAAAATCACATTGTATTGACATAAAAACAGACACATTTATCAGTGGAATTGATTTGAAAACCCGAACATAGGTCTATACACCCATGAACACCTGATGTTTGATAAAAAATCAGGAAATACACCTGAACAAAAGACAGCATCTTCAACAAATGGTCTTGTTCAAACTGGATGGCTGAATGTAGAAGAATCCTACTTGCTCTATACTTAACACCTTGCACAAAACTCACATCCAAATGGATCAAAGACTGTATCATAAAACCGGGTACAGTGCACCTGATAGAAAAGAATGTAGGGGGATATCCTTGAACACATTTGCATGAAGACTTTGTGAAGAGAACATCAATAGCACAGGCACTAAGATCAACAATTAATAAATATGACCACATGAAGCTGAAAAGCTTCTGTAAGGCAAAGGACAAGGTAATTTGCACAAAGCAGCAGCCTACAGAATGGGAAAATATATTTTTTTATCAACTCTATATTTAATAGAGGGCTAATATCCAAAATATATAAAGAATTCAGGAAGCTAGATATAAAAAAGCACAAAATAATCCAATTTAAAAATGGAGTACAGATTTAAACAGAGAATTCTCTATAGAAGAATCTCAAATGTCTGAAAAATGTTTAAAGAAATGTTCAACATCCTTAGCCATCAGAAAAATACAAATCAAAACTACTTTAAGAGTCCATCTTTCATCTATTAGAACTTGTTCAACCATGTTTATTGCTGTTATTTTCAGAATAGGCAGACATTTCAAACAACCTTTATGTCCCTAAACAGAAAAATGGATAAAGAAACCATGGTACCTTTACACAATGGAATAATGCTCAGCTGTTAAAAAATGACATCACGAAACTTGCAGGCAAATGGACAGAAGTAGAAGTCAAAAATCGTCCTGAGTGATGGGACTCAGATTCAGAAAATTAAATATATTGTGAATTAACTTATAATGGATATTGCCTATTAAATTAATGATCATTAAGATACAATCTATAAACTCAGATAGGTTAGGTACAGTAGAAGTTTTGGGGGGAGCATGTGGATATCTCCGGGAAGAGAAGTAGACTATATATTATGGATGGACTGGGCATTGGTAGGGACACAAAAGGGAGGATCACATGGAGATGGAACATGTAAATAGGGTTGAGGAAGGGAATATAGGGAGAGACAGCTAGAATTGAGGAGCATTTGAGAAATAGTATGGTAATCTTGTACAGTGGAAACTCTAAAATGTATAACTTAATCCAAATGAGGTCTTCCAACAATAGGGTGACAGAGTTACAAATGAATTTTCCAATACAGGCACTGGGGTTACACTCAGTTGAGCTGTTTACCAAGGGGGGG
>JADRCD010039675.1:425-14428 GCA_019843815.1 Montemys delectorum | reverse complement strand
CAAAAACTCAGGTGACAGCAGATGCTGGCAATGATGTGGAGAAAGAGGAACACTCCTGCATTGCTGGTGGGATTGCAAGCTGGTACAACTACTCTGGAAATCAATCTGGAAGTTCCTCAGAAAACTGGACATAGTACTACTAAGAACCCAGCTATACTACTTCTGGGCATATACTCAGAAGACGCTCCAAGGTCATGTAGCATATAATAAGGACCCATGCTCCTTTGTGTTCATAGCAACTTTATTTATAATAGCCAGAAGCTGGAAACAACCCAGATGTCCCTCAACAGACGAATAGATACAGAAAATATGGTACATTTACACAATGGAGTACTATTCAGCTGTTAAAAACAATGACTCCATGAAACTGGCAGGCAAATGGATGGAACTTGAAAATATCATCCTGAGTGAGGTAACCCAGTCACAGAAGAACAAACATGGTGTATACTCACTGACTAGTGGATATTAATCACAAAGCTCATAATACCCATGATACAACTCACAGAACATATGAAGCTCAAGAAGAAGGAAGACCAAAGTGTAGATGCTTCAGTCTTACTTAGATGGAGATTTCATTTAGATACTTTCATATATGTATATATTTTAGGAAGTTTCTACTGTATTAGGTTTTACTATTTCCCCTACCATGACCCTTAATTTTAACTACATCTTCATATACTGCCTACCAAAACCCCTCTCTCTTTTCTACCCTCACTTGATTCTCCCATTCTAGCTCCATAGTACCCATCTATATCTATCTCTTCTTATTCACTTTCCTAAGGAGATCTATCTGTTCCCTCTAGTCCCTTACTCTATACCTACCTACCTTCTTAGATTCTATGGATTGTAGTTTGGTTATCATTGATTTAATGGCTAATACCTACATATAAGTGAATACATACTATTTTTTTCCTTCTGGATCTAGATTACATCACTGAGAATAATTTTTTTCTAGCCTCATCTTTTTGCCAGTAAATTTTATTATGCCATTGTTTTTAATAGCTGAGTAATACTCCATTGTATAACTGCACCACATTTTTATTCTTTATTCTTTTGTTGAAGAGCATATTGGTTGTTAACAATTTGTGGCTATTATGAATAGACAAGCAATTAACATTATTGAGCATATACCCCCTGTGGAAGGATGAAGCATCCTTTGAATATGTGGCCAAGATTTATGTTGCTTGATCTTGAAGAAAATTGATTTCCATCTCCTTGAGGAACTCCCAAAGGCCACATGTATAAGGATCTCAGATGATTTTCTTACTAGGTAAGACACAGTCATCACACTCTCCTAGGAACCATAGAGGAAACAGAAATCAAGAATATCAGCACCTACAATCTTCCCAATCCCAGTCTATCTATGGATAGATACCAGCATAACAATGGAATCAACAACAGCCAGTACAATATTGCTCTATTAGAACCGTGCAATCTCAGCAGAGCAGGACCTGAATATTCCAACATAGTTGAAACAGAAGGAAAAGTCTTCAAAACAGATATTATGAATATAATAGTAATACTCAAAGAGCAAGTAAGTAAATCCTTTAAAGAAATCCATGAAAACACATGAATAAGCCATTGAAGAAAATGGGTGCAGAAGGTGAAGAGAGGCTACAATCAGATTCTCTGCTGCAGAGCTGGGGTTGGGACTTGGGAATTGCCCTTGACAGAGCAGAGGGAGAAGAAAAGATACGCAATTAGCCTGCTATCATGGCCAGAATAGTCAGTGGGTTCCCAGGGATGTCTGCTGGAGTTGGGATGTGGGAAAAAGCAATGAGTGGGAACAACTAAGTTTAGGAGTAGAAGATCTATGGGATCCACTAAAGATGAGGATCCACTAAAGACATTACAAACAGACTGCAACAGGTGTTCTGCTGCAAAGCGGGGAATGATACTGAGATATTCTACTTGGAGGAATGGATGGAGAGGTGAGGGACTAAAGTTAGCCTACCCGCTTTCCTGAGTGCCATGTCTGTTCCCTGAGCAAGATTTAACTGAAAATTTTGGAAGTCTTTCCTGGAAGGTGACTGTGGAAGTCAAACTCCTAGTATCATAATGCTAAAGATTCCTCCACATAATTATGGGCTTTATGTACAAAAATTTCACCATAGTCTCAAAGTGAAAAATCTAGTAAATAAAACAATAAAAGAACAAATATACAAACATAAGCCTTTCCAAAATTGTCATGGTAGTATAATCATTGTTAAATATATGCAAAACCTTTCATATAATAAATGCCTAACCCCTAAAGTGAAGGAAGGAAATATTGGGCTTTCAGAAAATAAATAAGGAGGCAATGGGGCATATCCTCCTATGGCAAGGGGCCAGCTATAACACTGAATAAATGTTTATGAAGTCCACCTCCTTGAGACATTAAAAATTATGAGATAAATGTAAGAGTTCAGAAAACTCCATGTCACATCTTACCACCACACAGAAAGCTCCACCAAAGCTGTTTAACTCAGTAGTAGTTGTTGTACTCATGCTAAAATGAACATGGTGCGAAATCACATTTTGAAGAAACAGACCAAAAATCAAAAATAGACTAAGATATGGCACAGGTGCTTAGAATCATTGCACTGAGATCAGAAAATACATATTCATGGTGAGTATAATAAGGAAAGCTGTATATAATATATAATAACAGGTAATATATTCAGAGAGAAGAAACTTCTAAGACTCAAAAGAAATACTGGAAATCACAATTCTGTAATAGAAATGAAGGATACCTTTAATGTTGATGAGAAAATTTGCTCAGGGCTCCCAGAGACTAAACCAAAAACCAAGAAGCAGACATTGGCTAGTCTATGGCCCCTGACACATATGTAGCAGAGGACTGCCTTGTCTGGCCTCAGTAGGAGAGGATGTGTCTAATCCTGTAGAGACATGATACCCCAGAGAAAGGGGGATTTCTGGGCGAAGCACCCTCTCAGAGGCAAAAGGAGGGGGAATGAAGTGAAAAACTTGGGGAGGGTGCAGGAAGGGGGCAACTTTTGGAACGTAAATAAATAAAATAATTTAAGTTTTAAAAAAGAAAATTTTCTTTGAATAAGGAAAAGACTAATGAGATTAAAACTAGACCAGCAAAAATGTCTGCAAATGACAAGAAGGGGTTAGTAAATACACTATTCAGCATCTATCCTACAATATTAAACCATACAATATATGTGTGGTTGCAATATCTATCACGTGATATCAAACCATAGAGTGCGCATGTGGGTGGAATGTTTGAAAAAAGAAAGTAAAGGGGACAAAAATGTTTGAAATAAAATTTGAGAACATTAAAGAATGACAGAAAGCAAACCACAGATCAAAAAGTCTCAGCAAATGCTGAAGAAAAATTATAAAAACAAAATCAAATAGTCTTTTATATCTAGGAATACAATATGCAAAACCAAAAAATAATAAGAGATGATATTGAGAAAATTTATAGGAAATAAAGTATTTTTCTTAAAGAACAGGAATCATGGAAGAGTTCATATTACAGCCCATTCTTGCATGAAATAAATAGTATTAGCCAGGTAAGATGGAACATTACTGAAATCCGAGAACTTGAGAGGCTGAGGCAGGAGGATCATAAGTTTGAGGCCAGTACAGGTTACATTACAAGTTAATGTAATGTAACACAAACACACACACACACACACACACACATAATATATATGAAATATATATTATATATTTCATAATATATATGAAATATATATATGAAATAAAATTGCTTTAGCCCATAATCTAAGTGATATATGAGAACCACTAACAACAATAAACAATAAAAATTTTCCTGGAATATTTAAATTAATATAAAAACACCACAAAATAAGGGATCTGCATCTGCTCTTCCATATTAGAAATAAAATATTAAAATTTGAAGTAAAAATAACAATACTATTCAAAAATATACCCAAATAATAAAATACTATGGTATAAGCGTAAGAAGGTATTGTGGCAGTTGAATAAGAATAGTCTCCATAGGCTTATTTGTTTGAATGCGTAATAGCACTATTTTGTAGGGCTTAGGATGTGTGGCTTTAGAGGAAGTGTGTCACTGGGCAACAGGAAGATGTTTCAGGTTTTGAGAGCCCAATCCAAGCCGGTGCTTCTCTCTCTTTCTGTTGCCTGCAGATTAAGATATAGAAACCTTAGCAACTTATCCAGCACTAAGTCTGCCTGCATGCTGTCATGCTTCTTCCATGATGAATATAGACTAAATCTCTGAAACTGTGTACAGGTCCCTATTAAATGCTTTATTTTATAACAATTGCTGTGATAACAGTGTCTGTTCACAGCCATAGAACTCTAACTAATATACATACATACTTGAAAAAATATATGGCAATGGTGAAAGAAAGTTTAAAATTTAGGCAGAGATGTTCTATATGGAATAAAAGTCCCAATATCCTTAGGATGTGAATTCTTGTGAATTTGATCTATTAATACTATTACCCCAAATAAAATCCCAGCAAGCAGAACTGGTCTTTGTTCCATTTAGATCCTTAACAAATATTGGTGAGAGCAATCTTTTCTACTTAGTTCACCAATTCAAGAATCTTTCCCAAACATGCACTCATAGACATACCTGGAAATGATGGTTTGCTAGCAACATTGGCATACATTAGCCCAGTCAAGTTGTCATATAAAATTAAACAACACAATAAAATATAGAGTGTATAATACTATATAATATGGCTGCAAATGCTATGAAGATATTTCAGATATTATTGTTTGTCAGAAGCTATATCTGGATGACAGATGAATAAATGATATGTAGAGTATATTTTGATTATTATAACTCTTCTGTATAATACTAAAATAATAGATATATAACTTTCTTTACATATCAAACCCCTTAAAATTCAAAATACTAAGGCTAACACTGGCATACAAAACTAAACTATTTTATAATTATTTAGGGGCCTGAAGAGATAATTCAGCTTTTAAGGGCTAAGGACCTGGTTACTCTTACATAGGACTTAGATGTGTTTCCCAACACCCCTACAGGAACTAACAATTGTTTGTAAAGCTAGTTCTAGGGGACTTAAAAACCTCTTTTGGCCTTTTGGGCACATCATACAATGTGTCACGTACACAACCATGCAGGCAAACCACATGTACAATAAAATAAATCTTTAAAAATTGTTTAGAGGTCAAAGAATACTGAATATGGCAAAACAATTTAACCATGTTACAAATATACTACAGAATCCCATTGAAAAGAATAAGAGATAAAATTGTTGGCCTAAGACAACTTGGAAATAAATGGATTCTGTTAGAAGAAGTATACAGACTTTGTACTCAAGTTGATGAAGTTATCCCATGGAGAAAATAGAAGTTAATAATTTTGATCTTGCTATATTTGTATCTTAGATACCTACATATGAATGTTTATTGCTGTTCAGTTGGCAATACCAAGGAAATGGAAGCAGTCTAGAAATCCATCAACTGAAAAATTAACAATAAAAGTTATAAATATGAAATAAAATTTTGCTTATAACTAAAGGAAAATAGTGATGAAATTTACAGGAAAATAAATAGAACTGGAAAATATACTGAATAAAGTAACCCAAGCTCATAAAAACAAACATTAATACTGTATGTTCTCATTCATATATGGAGCCTAGCCTCTGCTTCTGAAATATGCATATCCAGATGGAAGTAATTGTGGGAAACGTTCTGAAAGATGAAACGAACCTAATTAGTTAACTGGAAACAAGGTGCACTAAGGTGGTGGTTCTCAACCTGTGGGTCATGACCCATTTAGCAAACCTCTATCCCTAAAAATAATTATGTTATAATTCATAACTGTAGAAAATTACAGTTATGAATAGCAATGAAAATAATTTTATGATTGGGGGTCACCACAACATGAGGAACTGTATTAATGGGTCACAGCATTAGGAAGATTGAGAGCCACTGCTCTAGGGGATGGAAGTGATGAAGTAGATTCTGGAGGAGAAAGAGTATAATTGTGAGGGGATAAGGAAGAAAATAGGAGAGTTGGGGTAGGAAAGCCACCAAAATAAAATATATATGTAAATCCCATATAGAATCCCATTGCACTGAAAGCTAATTTAGATTAAGAACAACCAAAAAAGTTAACAAAACAAGAACACCTAACCAGTACACCTCAAAACTACCAAGTCAATCAAAGAAAGCCTCAGGAACTGTCACAGTCGACAGGTCTTTAAGGTATGCAATATATAAAACTGGTAGAGGAAGCATGGTGCCTCATGACTATAAGCATAGCACATGGAAAGCAGAGATATAAGGATTGCTTCAAGTTTGAGGCAAGATTGGAGCTATATATTGAAAACTTGTCTTAGAAAACAAAACAAACAAAACAAAGCAAAAACAAAAACAAAGAAAGAAGGAAATCAGAAAACAACAGTAATTACTAATACATCAATATTGGCTAATTAATTTAGACAAAGGGAACACACTAACTATGATCTTAATTAAAGAAAAAAATGGCATATTATCTATGAGTACTCTCATCCTTTTTAAAACTTCAGAGACTCCTCCTCCTAAAGCTGTAGCCTGACTGTGGTATCCCTTTCTCAGCAGGGCTACTTGGCTGGCCTCAGTGAAAAAGGATATACCTATCCTGGCAGGGGGTATTAAATTCGGAGTGGGTGCTCCACTCGCAAGGAATCAAGGAGGGAGATCACTGCAATTTGCATGAGGTTTTTATTGAACCAGTATACTGGGGTCATCCTGCATTCTGAGCAAAGATGAACCCCAGGAACAAACGCACACACTTTTTATACCTTCCAGAACATAGCATGAGTTGGTTATCTCTCATTGGTGGAGCCCATTGTCTTTTGTTTTCATTGACCTCTGTGCCCTAGGTGAGGAGGAGATATCATTGCAAGTAGGAGGGGTGGGGGGGATCCACTCCTTCCTGGGGACGGTTCCTGGAACCGGGAATTACTCCCCGCAATTAGGGCATCTCCTGGGGACTAATGTTTGCTTGGTAAACCCTTCTGAAGCTCTGTCTTTAGGCTTAATGGACATTCCTTGCTCCTTGGTATTTTTATGAGGTGTTCCTATTTGCTCAATTCTTACAAGGGCACCTTCTTAGATGAGAAGGGGAGGGAGGATGGTAGAAGGTTCTCACCTCACAAGGTGAGAACCAGGAAGGGGCAACATTTGATGTAAATAAAATAAATAAATAAATAAATAAATAAATAAATAAATAAAACTCTGTAATTCTGAAGTTATTAGAAAATAAGTGCTCTGCCTTCTAAAAAGCTCACTTATTAAGTAGCTATGATGATAGTGATATGGTTGGCAACTTATTACTATTCTCATGAAGGTACTTAAAGAATACAGATTCATTGTTATGGTATCCACAGAGCATACAGGGTATGTATCTGCTGGGGAGATGGAAAATAACTTAAGTAATTTCTTTCAATGAATACAGAGTGCCTGCCCATTGCAGGTACTAATTTACCTTAGAAGCAAACAACTGGATTTACCTGCTGTATAAGAGAATAAGGGTTCAATGAGAATGTCATCAGGAAAAGAATGCCCTCCAACTCTCTATACATGCTGCTTTTTTCTCCATAATTACAACACAAGAGCCCAGAAAACAAGGGTGTATAAACAGGAGTAATGGCATTCCAATTTTTGTTTCAGTTACTGATTGTTGTTGTTCTAACTTCTGAGAAAAATTTTGGTAACAGAAAGCATAGTGGAGGCTGTGACTATTACCTATCCAACTGAGTCTCCTTATCCCATTAAAAAACATCCGCAGAAGGGATCACTGTATTGGGTAGATAATGTGTTGTGATTATTGCAGGGAAATTTGGTTGCTTCTACGTTACAGAGGCAAGGCATATTATGTTGAAAGCTGGGATTTTCTGGGGCACATCTTAGTTAACCTATACTCAACAGACCTGATCCAAGATTACCTGCATTACTGAAATAAAGACCAGATACTAAAGGCCCAGATTGTTTAGGAATTTAGTTTGGTATATACTCCAGTAAAAAGTTACCATCCAATTGATATAGCAGTTATAAAGAGGTATATGTGATATGTGCTAGAGGAAGATAGCTATGCTTACCAAATTAGCCCTTTTATTATTTAATTTATTCATTGCTAAGACAAAACCCCTGGTCAAAAAGAAAGGGGAGGTTCTTAGTTCATTGATAGTCTATCATGATGGAAATGCCATAACCACAGGAGCTGAGGCAGCTGATGACACTGAATTAATATTGAGGAAGTAGAAAACAATGAATAGTAGTACATAATCAGCTTTCTCTTTTTATGTAACCTAGGACCCCCAAACACAGAATGGTGCTGGTGTTATTTGGGGAGAGCCTTTCAAGCTAAATTAACCTAGTCTAGAAATTCCTTCATCTACATGCCTAGTGACTACATCTATCTCCTAGCTGGTTTTAGATCCTGTCAAGTTGACAGAACTAAGTACCACAGCAGTCATCACCAGGTAGCTATAGTGAGATCTAACACAGCTGCATTTTGTGCAACTAATCCCTTTCCCCACATTATAATACATTAATTCAGCCAGTAACAAATATTTTAGATGACAGTATGATGGGTTTTATGGTTTGGTCACAATATGATGGGACTGTATGTAATTCTATGTTAGGAAAATGAAATTTTCACCCTGCTGACATAGAAGAATAGATGTTATAAAATGAAAGGAAAAGGACTGTATGTGATGAGTTCTCTTTGGTTCATTTATGGACCTATTTTTCCATCATTATCTAATACTACTATCCCCAACCCCACCCATAGCAGAACATTCACCACAGTCATTTTTATCAGAAGCTGACCTACATTATGTCATTTCTCTTATGTTTTCAAGCCTGCAGAAAAGATTCCTAGGCTATGACTAGTAGTCCTATATTCCTGCATGCAACCAACCCCTTCTAGAATTGTCATTTTTCGAGCACACTTTTTCTAGTTCCTGTGGAAAACACACCTGGTTTTAGAGAGACTTAAGCAAACTTACATGTGTATGTGCATTAACTGTATAGATATCGTGTCTCTGTACTATCATAGACTTGTTAATAAGCAGATTCCAAGTATATTAGCTAGTCCTAAGAGACTTTTAATCTTAATTTCTCTAGCATTCATTTTAAGAAGTTGAATTGATGGATCAAAGACAGTGAATAGTTTTAAATATTTTAATACAGATTTTTATTTTCCCTCCAGTAAGCTTGTGACAGCTTATATTGATTTATACAGCACTATATGGGGCGGCTCAGTCACTGAACTTCACTTAAAGCTGGATATTAATATTTTATGTTTGCAAATTTATGGATAAACTATTTTATTGTTGGTTTCATTTGCAGTTCTTTTATTTCTTGCAATAAACACATTCATACTTCCATTTATATGTGTAAATTATCTATTGTATCATTTTCTTTGTATCTATTTGAGATATCACTTTTATTATACTAAAATATTTGCTCCTTGACAATATGTATCTTTTATGATGAGAGAAAACAGCAAAAGAAATAATCATACAATGAATTACTTTTATTCCAGGTTTCCTAAAAGACTGCATAAAATATTTTCCAGAGTTAATTTTAGGGCAAATTTCATTCTCTTCTTGAAAAAATACAAAATATTAACATCACTAAGACTGTATGAATAAGTTAGTAATCAAAAAAAATCTCTTCAAGTGGATATCAAAACTTACAACACAGTGTTATTTAAAGTGCTACGTTTTGAATGCAGTAATTTTTTCATAAAAACATTATTGTTTTCGATTTATTTTCCCCAGGCTACACAAGCCTTTGTTTTCATAAAGAGAAAAGAAATCTAAGCTACCAATAATAAAAAGGACCATCCTTGCAAAAAAAAACAAATTTGCAATCTTGTATGATGGAAAGTAGATATAGGCAAAGCCACAAAGTAATAGCCTATTTACATATTATTTCCATAAAGTTTCTTTCCCCATAGGATATTTCTTTTACATATTGAAAAAAAAAAAAAGGAGTTCCACTAACCAACTACATTGGAAATTTGAAGCATATATAACTCATTTCCCCCGTTTAAAGCAATAATGCACATTAACACATCTTTGTTCAGTTTCCATTAGGGCAGAGTATTAACTTCCAGAATATTATAGACAATTGAAAATGAGTTTATGCTTTTCCTGGCATTCAAATGACCTTCTAGAATCACAGTGTTTTCTTCAAGTAGCAACTCTCTATTGTCTTGATGTGTCAATCAACATCTCCAAATCATTTCCTATCTTTTAACACCATTATTACCTACCATGTTAACCCAAAGCTTCCTCCCATCTGCCTTGATCTATTGTAATAGATGTCTCAAGCAACTCCACTACAAGTCATATTTTTGCCATCCTCCAGTATACTCTATAACCTTCTTTGTACAATGTACATCTGGTTATTCTCAATAATCTGAATAGGACCTATCAAGTATTTGACAGTATTTAGTAAATAATCCAGTCTCCTTAGAATAGTATGTTATCATTTGTAATATAGCTCTCTATATTATCTTTTTTATCTTAGCTTGGCCTAAAAGCCTTCTTGGCTTTGTGTTTTTCTTCATGCCATTCTCTAGCCAAATATAAACTGAGATAGTTAGTGATCAATACTCTCACAAAACCTGACACTCTTACTGATGCTATGATGTGCTTACGGACAGGAGCCTACCATGTCTGTCTTGAGAGACCCAATGAGCAGCTGAGTGAGACCGATATAGATACTTACATCCAGCCATTGGACTGAAGTCTGGGACCCCTGTAATTGAATTAGATGGAAGTGAAAGAGGAAGGCTACCCCACAGGAAGACCAGCAGTCTCAGCTAACCTGGACCCCTGGGAGCTTCTAGACAGTCAGCCAACCACCAGGCAGCATACACAAGCTGCTCCAAGGCCCCTAACTGCCTGGTTTGGCCTCAGTGGGAGAAGAGGTGCCACATTCTCAAGAGACTTGAGGCCCTATGGAGTGGGGAGGCATGGTGGAGAAACATTCTCTCAGAGATGGGGGAAGAAAGAATGGGATAAAGAACTATAGGAGGGGGGACTACTTGGCAGGGAATGGATGGATTGTAAATAAATAAAGTTTTTAAAAAAGCTAGTGTAACATTGGCACAGAGTAGACTCTAAATACATTGTTAGTTAATAGATATAGAGAAATGGGGATGTAGTGAAGAAACCTTATTGCATAAGAGATGCTTGCTTATTGAGAACCTAATATGAGTTGTAGCTTCTGCCTCAGGTTGCATATATAAAACTAATTAGGTACAAATGGCATATGCATATAAAAATAAACAACAAGTGCACTAGTTAAACTCCCAGCTGAAAACAGATGGCACACTCCAATTAAGATAATTTGAGGAGGTTTGATTTACAAAGGATCTAATAACAAAGGCTTGTGTGGTGTATAGGGCAAGTAAGATGAACAATCCAGGCATCTAGTTGTACTTTACAGAGACATCTAGCTGTCTCTATGGCCAGACTTGAGATGAGAGAAGAAAGAGAAATTATTGGAACCTTCAATAAAAAGTAAACCACAGAAAAGATTCATGAGAGTAAAAGTAACATTTAGATTAGGAAGACAGTCAACCCAAGGTGACCTCCTAATTGAGGTTTCAAAGAAAGAAATTCCCTTAGTTACTCTCTTTGTTTACTCTATTGCCAAGCCTCTCCATTGGTTACACCCATCTAATTCAAAAGATCTCTGGAGTTCAGTTGGGCATATGGATCAGATTCGGAGAATACACAACAATGTAGATGTCATGGTTTAATAAGATTTGTCAACTCCCAAACTCATGTTGAAATACAGAAACTATTAATGAGATCTGAAAAAGTAGAAGCAGGTTAGAGTTTTAACAGGTAATGAGGGATCTTTCTTAATAAATACATTCATTTATTCATGTGATTAATAGACTTGTAAGTTACCAGGTTGGTGAGTTATTCTGATAATGGATCTGCTATAAAAGAGACTTTGGTTTGGTAATTTGCTTATTTCCTGTCTCTTGAAAGATGACACTAAATGCTGCCAGCACCAGATATCGCCCTTTGATATTGGGTCTTCTCAATCATGAGCCAAAGCAAACCTCTTTTCTTTATACTTACCCAGTCTGTGGTATTGTGTTAACAAGAAAAAAGTGCTTAAAAAATGAAGAAAAGGAAATAATATAAACACCACCACAGAAAGTGTCTTAGTAGACATCCCTAAATCATCATTGAGCCAAAAAGAAGTGAATAAATAATTTTGAAGAGTATAGTACATGTGTGTGCATATGCATACATACACTCATACATTGGGGACTTAATGAGAGCTTATAGAGAGCTTGATAATTAGTATTTCTGAAAATTATTCAGTGGCATCCATTTAGGAGAGACACTCAGATCTCCCCTTAGGAAAGAACTTACCATCCTGCTGTGAACAGAGCTGTTAGTTTACAAAGCCTATGGTTCATTGCAGATTCTGCATTAAATTTGCATTCTTCTCAGCATCTCTCAAGCAATGACTGATCTTCACAGCAATACTAGAATATATGGCTATTCGTATTTAATGTAGAAGGAACTCTAATAGACAATCATTTCTTGAAACTTCCTTATTGAATTAGCTAGTCTTTTGTCAGATCTGTTTCATAATCCAAACCTCTCTTTGTCTATTTCTGTCTCCTGCCCTTTATCTATGACAGGTCTATTTATCCCTGACAAGGCTGTAAAAGCACAAATAATTCACTTATACCCCTACATATGGGTATGTATCTCCTTAACAGATTGTCTTCTCTAGGATTTCTATTGCTGTAATAAACACCATGATCAAAAACAACTTTGGGAATAAAACATTTATTTCATCAGCTCTCATGTCACCCTCCATCACTGAAGGAATTCAGGGAAAGAACTCAGAGTGCTAGAAGCAAGAATGGAGGGAAAGGCTATGGAGAACTGCTGCTTACTGGCTTGCTTGGCATGGCTTGCCCAGCCTGCTTTCTTTTCTTTCTTTTTTTTTTATTAGATATTTTCTTTATTTAAATGTCATATGATTTCTCCTTTCCCAGTTTCCCCTCCAAAAACCAACCAAACAAACAAACAAATAAAAACAAGAACAAACCCCTGTTGCCTCCCCACTCCCCATGCTTGCCACCCCACCCTCTCCCACTTATTGGCCCTGGCATTCCCCTACACTGGGGCACAGAACCTTCACAGGGCCAAGGGCCTCTCCTCCCATTGATTATCCACTTTGCAATCCTCTGCTATACACATGCTACCAGAACAATCAGTCCCACCATGTATAGTCCTTGGTTGGTGGTTGTCTTAGTCAGGGTTTCTATTCCTGCACAAACATCATGACCATGAAGCAAGTTGGGGAGGAAAGGGTTTATTTGGCTTACTTTCATATTGCTGTTTATCACCAAGGAAGTCAGGACTGAAACTCAAGCAGGAGCTGATGCAGAGGCCATGGAGGGATGTTCCTTACTGGCTTGCTTCTCCTGGCTTGCTCACATGCTCTCTTATAGAGCCCAAGACTTCCAGCCTGGGGATGGCACCACCCACAAGGGACCCTTACCCCCTTGATCACTAATTGAGAAAATGCTCATGGAAGCACTTCCTCAACTGAAGCTCCCTTTTCTGTGATAACTTCAGCCTGTATCAAGTTGACACACAAAACCAGCCAGGACAGTGGCTGAGTCCCTGGGAGCTCTGAAGGTACTAGTTAGTTCATATTGTTGTTCGTCCTAAGGGGCTGCAAACCCTTCAGCTCCTTTGGTCCTTTCTCTAACTCCTTCATTGGGGTGTACTTAGTTCAATGGATGGCTGTGAGCCTTTGTATCTGTATTGGTCAAGTACTGTCAGAGCCTCTCAGGAGATAGCTATATTAGGCTGGCTTGTCCTTCCTTCAGTCTCTGCTCCATAGTTAGTCTCTGCAATTCCTTCCTTGGGTATGTTGTTCCCCCTTTTAAGAAGGAATGAAATATCCACATTTTGGTCTTCCTTCTTCTTGAGTTTCTTGTGGTTTGTGGGTTGTTCTTCCTGTATTCC
>JADRCD010039656.1:0-10928 GCA_019843815.1 Montemys delectorum | reverse complement strand
CCCATCCCACTGATGGCCCATCCCACTGATGGCCCATCCCACTGATGACCCATCCCACTGATGACCCATCCCACTGTGAGGCCCTGAGGAGCCTTGTCCAGTGGTACTGTCCCTAATCGGGGAAGGAGTGGAGTGTGGACAAAAAGAAACAATTTCCTCTTATCCATTTAGCATAGGCTATACTCAGTTCTCCTGTCTATTTAGGTGTCTCAGGAGTGCCCCAAGTTTGAGGTTCCCTCCTGGTGCTCTTGTGACTTTCCCTTTTTGGTCTCAGGATCCCTAAGTGTCATAAGGGGACTGTGTAGACCAACAGTTTATGTGTTCTCTGCCTGTTCTGTTCCTTTCTACCTCTGTTACTTATAGTATACTGCCTTGAGAGTCCCCTTCTTGTTCCCACCCTTGGAAGTTCTCCAAAATGTGCCAAGACAAGATGAACCTTGCTTCCGAAAGCTCCTCTGGCTTGCCTAATTACATGAACTCAAATCAAGTCCCTCCAGATACATTCTAGGGACTAGAGAGAAAAGTTTGTGGATTGGAGAGGCAGCTCAGGGCTTAAGAGCACACACTGCTCTTGAGGAGGACCTGAGTTTGGTTCCTAGCATCCATGTCTGGTAGCTCACAACTGCTTGTAAGTCTATATCCAGGGGGAATGGACACCTCTGGCATCCTCATATACACATACCACATATAGAAGCATACCCATGTACATACAAATAAATGTGAAAAGCAGAAGAAATAAGACATACCTGTCCTAAGAGTCTTTAAGAGTCACAGAGCAAAACAACCTAGGGTACTGGGAAACTTCCTGTAAGTCACCTGGTCCCTTGTGCTTACTCCAGCAGTTCCTAACTGGATCTGGCCACTGATTTTCCCCCTTGACTGCACCCAGGAACTGCAGGGAAAACTTGAAATCACCCTCCCCTGCTGCACTCATATCCCTCTTCTTCATCCTTTTTATTCATCTGTTCACTCACTACATAATTGTTGCCCACCTACAAGATATAAGAAAGGAAAATACAACCCAACTCCTACACTTGAGCACTAAGAGATGTTTTAAGTCCAGCTGTAATCTCAACAGTAAGAGCATTCATTATGCTTCCTCCCACGACATTTTCAAGGAGGTACCCATGTGGCACCAAGGAGGTTCAGAGGAGGGAAGGCACGCTTATTCAAGGGATATCAACATGAAGGGACATTCGAGGAGGCACAGGACTGAATGCAAGGGCAAAAGTAGGAGATGCTGGGCCCAGAGAAGCCCATGAAGCCCCACCATCTAAACATAAATTCCACTGAGAACAGGAAAAGGCCAGTGACAGAGTGGGCCACCAAAAGCTGAAGAAGGTTCTTCAAGCTTCTTGTAGTCACTGAGGCAAAGCCAGTGTCAGAGATGGCCCCAGACTCCTGGGAACGTCCTGTGGAGAGTGTGATCTAAGGGTCCATACTTGGAGGCAGAACTCACAGGACTGGGTTTGGAGGTCAATTGTGTGGTTGTTGCTGTGTGAGTTTACTCTACGGTTCCTGCCCTGGTGATCATAAACTTGTGGTCATACCACACATAGAAACACACTCATGTACATAGTTATTTACAAATAATTTCAGGATTATAGAAAACTCTTTAGGTGTGACTAGTTTATTAGAAAGGATACAATTCAGGAACAGGCAGGTGGAAGAGGTACACACTCAGGACTGAGTTGGACAATAGAAAGCTTCACACCTTCTCCTGCATGTGACCCTCCAGCATGTGAGGCCTTAGAGCACATTCAAACTCTATCCAAGCTACAACATATCCATAAGTGTTTCTATATGTGCACAGACACATGTATATGCACACATGCACTCTTATGCATATACAACATATATGTATACACATGTATCCACACATAGGCACATATGCATGCATACAAACATGAACACCCATACATGTACATACATGCCTTCATATGCATGCATATGTATACTATGCACACATATCCATGTATAAGCACACATGCATGCATATACACACATATGTATATATGCATGCCCTCACATGAACACAAACATACACACAGGTGCACCCACATATCCACATATAGGCACACATGCATGCATATATACATGCATGCAGGAACACAAGCATACATACCTATACATACTTTAAGGCTATAGTTCTAGAGCCACTCCTTTCCAATTGTCTAGCATGGTGCCATAGGTTCTGTGTCATACTGTCAGCTAGATTCAGAGTTTTAGTTAGTGAAAGATAACCACTAACCACAAACTTAAAACAGCACAAGTGCCATCATTTGTTTTCATTGGGAATGTTCATTAGCTGTAATGATCCACATAGGAATTCTACTGATGGCCATAAATACTTCCCAGTTAATATTTTGAAGAGTGGAAAATACCTTCATTAGGTTGAACTAGATTGCACACTATTATCCCTAAAATTGACTGGAGTCTTAGGGGAAAAATTTTATAAAATTACCTGGATTCTAAAATCCTGTCTTAGTTCATGGCCATCTTAGACACAGAGAAAGCAGACTGTGTGTGTGCCAGGACAGCCTGGAGCAACCTGAGAGCAGGCTTAGAAATTTAGAACTTAGAGCTATTCACTCTAGAAGATGGTTCCAGAACTTGGCTCTGGGCTGGACTGACTAAAGGAAGTGATGGGCATGAGTTAGCTGTCCATGCTGGTGTGCTGTGTGACAGTCCAGTGTCTTCAGGTCATCTTTGGAGTGGAAACATGACTGAGTTGCCTACCCACTATGCAGATCAGATCTGCAATATGGGCCAAAGCCAAGCTCTGGGTTTCAGCAACAGGATAACATTTTATGGAGCTCTAGATGAAAGAAAATGTAGCTTGTAGTCAGCCCAACACATCTAGATAGAGGGTACTGCTTTCTTTTCCCACCTTTTAAGGCTTAAAGAAAAATAGCACTAATTTCAGGACAGAAATGGTATTCTGAACAAAAGCAATCCCATCAACCCCTCAGCACAGTCAGGCTAGGTCTGTTTGCAATTAATGGAGGAAATAAGGATTATGTGAAGCCAACATCCCCCAAAAGCAATCTAGTCTCCAACGCACTACTATTATTCTGACAAACGGCACTCATTCCTGCAGTTGAAACATTAAGTATTGATCTTTAGTTACCTTAGCTTAAAAACATCTAACAGCAGGTAGGGAGTGCCTATTTTAGTCAAAATCAAGCGTCACAAAATTATACTCATAAGGCTTTCAGCAATGATGTATTTCATTACTGAAGCCAGGCAGTGGTGGAGCTTGCCTTTAATCCCAGTACTTGGCAGAGGCAGGCGGATTTCTGAGTTCGGTTTTCTCAACTGGACACTGAATTGTGGTGCACTAAAAGAGATAATCATCATGGAAACTAGTATTAAGTTGAAAATGGTTTTTTTTCCCCAAGGATTAATTTTAGTATAATTGATTTCTTTCCTTTCAAGCCAATAAGAACAATGGTCTGAGGGAGACTATTCAATGTGCTTGCACGTAGGAGTGGCTGCATCTCTTACGTGAGGTGGGGCTTCCCTTGTGCCTGTGCTCCCTACCTGCTTATAACTAGCCTTATTGAGTTACTGTTATTTGCTTATGCCAGACTCACCCAGTTCAAACTTAAAATAGTTCAGGGGTTTGGAAAACACATTGCCCTTGTGTAGTCCCTGCATTCTGCTCTACTCGCTCTGATTTTCATCTTCCTTCACATTGTGCTTTCTACTGAGTGGAGCCCACTGCCACGCGTGGACCTGTGCACTCCATCACAGCGACAGACATTTGGACTAACTCCAGACGGGCTATCCTGACTGCTATGGCATCATTGTGTTCTCATTTATCTTGGCTAGGTCTCATGGAGTGGGGCTGAACTTCTCTACATGGGTAATTTTCCAAGGGGACATGGCATTTTAAATTCCCACCAGCCACATGCAAATTGTGTGGCTGCTTTAGACCCTGGCTGACATTTCCTATTACTAAATCTCCAAAGGTTGAGGGATTCTGTTGGGTGTATAGTGTAACATATTATGGTTAGCCTAACCTTATTGACTTTATTGTTTAAAACATGGTGGTGCTGTTGTTCTCCTCTTTAGTTAGCACACGCATGTGCACATGCACACACACACACGTGTGCACACACACATGCGTGCATACACACACACATTTTAGCAGATTTATTAATACAGTTCACAGAGCACAGTGACCCATTTAGAATGTGGTTACATGGGTTAGTACAGAGTTGCCCAAATAGCACCACAATCTAGAACATTTCTTGTTCCCTAAGGAAACCTGTACCCACAAGAATTATCATTTCCCCTGCTTCCAATCTGAGGCAGCTGAAAATCTCTCTCTGTATAGATCTGCTTACTTTTGCATATGTCATAGATAGAGTCAGAGCATGTAGCTTTCGGTCAGTCAGTGATGCCAATCATTTACCACAACATTTTCAAGGTTTATCCAGCTTATTGTATGCACTACAATTTCATCCCTTTTCATGGTCAAATAATATCTTATTGTATATACATATTTTGTTAACCAGCTGACTTGGTTTCACTGCCAATTTTTAGCTACAATTATACTATTAACATTCATGTGTTAACTTTTTGTTGTGTGTATAGTGTAGCATATCATGGTTAGCCTAACCTTATTTACTTGTTTAAAACATGGTGTTGTTGCTATTCTCCTCTATACTTAGCACACGTGAGTATGCATATGTGTACACACACACAGACACACACACACACACACAGGTTATTGTGTGGATGTGTTTGGCTTCTTATGGGTATATAGAATATACATGTGTGCAAATAAATATCCAATAAAATGTTAGAAAAAAAGAATATACATATGTGTTCTATAACTATCTTATCCCAGTTTTATTTTTAGTTTACACAATGTCATTTAAGGGCAAATATTTTAAATTTTGGTAAATTCCCCAATCAGTGCTTTTATTATTTTTTATCTAGGATTAGCTGCCTAACATACTCAGGCTTCTCACTAATGTCTGTCAGCTTCTGTGTATGCTGTGAGCATTTAACCAGAATCTGAATCAGAAACTGAATTTCTGAGGATTTAACCAGAATCACTGTGGTTTTCTTGTTTTATTTATTTTTTTTGTTTTTGTTTTTGATAGCGGCTTGACTGGCCTCAAACTCATGTTCCTCATTCCTCAGCCTCCTGGATGCTGGGGTTACAGGAGTAGACCATACACCAGGAAGCCTAGTATCACATTCTGAATAATACCTTGTCACTGTATTGTCTTGGCACCTCTGACAAAAATCAGTTGACAGTGTGTGTGGATGCTGGCTGTTAGTTCTATATTCTTCATCTATGGCTCGTCACACACTCAGTAAACTTTTCTGACAACTGTGGCATTATAAAACTACATATCCCAACTCCTCCAAAGTTGTTCCTTTCAAAATTTTCTTAGTTAAAGTCCTTTGTTCTTCCACAAAACTTCAATATGTAGTTGACATTTTGGTTAGAACAGCGTTGTGTCAGTAGTTACGTCATTGTGTCAGCAGTTACGTCATTGTGTCAGCAGTTACGTCATTGTGTCAGTAGTTACGTCATTGTGTCAGAAGTTATGTCATTGTGTCAGCAATTATGTCATTGTGTCAGCAGCTACCTTGGTAAAACTGTTTTCTAAATACTGTCTTCATCTGATTCACAAACATGGAATTTTTCTTTGCATTTTAATTTATTTCAGTAATATTCTGGAGCTTTCAGTGCACAGGTTTTGTCTGAATCTTTTTAAAGTATCACCAAATATTTTCATTTTTAATGGAACTGTGTCTATGTGTAAATTCCCACATCTAGAATTATTTGGTAGAAAGTGACTGAATTCCCATAGCTTCTTGACTTTCCCTTCCAAATTCCTTGTTTCCTCTAGACAACTAGGTTCTCTGTAGGTAACACACTGCTGCCGTCTGTCCATAAAGGGAAAACCCAGCCTGAGGTTTAGCGAGTGCAGAGTGGCATTATTCTGGTCTTGCTCCTCATCTGGAGGAAGGCGTGGGCCTTTCACACTGGTGTTTTACTTGCAGAGGTTTTGAAGATGAGAATTATTACCAAGATCACCTCCTAGTTTTAGACTGCTGGTAATTTCTGACATTTGATAGTTTCTCTCCCTCTTACTGAGATAATCACAGACTCTCCAAACACTCTCAAACACTGTTAGTGGGAGTAACTTGACTTTTGGGGCTGCTCCATGAATCTTGACGTTCTAGGGAAAATCACACCTAATCATGATACATTTTCTTTTTGATAAAGTGTTCAAGGTAATGTCCCAATATTCAGTTGAATGTCTTTGCATCTATTTTCTTGAGGAATTAAGTCTGTAGCTTTTGTAGTGAAATGCCCTTGTTGATCTGAGCTCCATAGGCAATTGGGGAGGGAGATGGTTTGTGTAGAATTGGTACAACCTTTTCAAATGTATGAAAAAAAATCACCAGTAGCATCACCTGCTGAATTCCCTTTTGTAGGAAGCTTTTGGCAATCAATTTAATTTTGACAGCATTTAGGTTATTTCTGCATGAGTTTTGGTGATTAGGGCCTTCCAAGCAATGAGCCACTTTCCCTAAGATGTCAGAACATATTCTGTAGGCTCTGTAGAGTGCCTCTTTGGACATGCAGTTACTCCTTCCTTATCTTATTCTGTAGGCTCTGTAGAGTGCCTCTTTTTCTGTTTCTCTCAAGATTGGCAATTTATGTCTGTCTGTCTACCTTGGACCGTACGGCTAGAAATCCTCCTTTTTAGGAGTTGCCTTTATTTACATGGCTTTTTATGACATTGTTTTCTCTTTTCCTTATTACTGGCTCTCTCCTGCTTTGTGTTTTACTTGTAGTTTGAGGTGGTGGAGGCTTGTATGAGTCCTTTGTTCTCTCCTGTTGTCAGCATTTAACACTGTGCCTTCTCTTGTACATATCACTTTAACTTTATACTAAAGTTTTGACATAAGGTGCCATCATTTGTGAATCATCTTTTCCATCAGGAACAACTTGATATGGCTTTGTAATAATTTAGGTGATTTAAAAATGTATTTATTACTGCTCTATGGTTTATTTAAATAATTTTATGATTAGTTTTTGTGTGTATGCATGTGCACACATGGCATGAATGGCATGTAGGTGCTGTTCAGAGGACAATATTAAGAGTTGGGTCTTCTCCTTCCACTGTGGGTTCTGAAGGGCTAGGGATGGAACTCAGGTTGTCAGGCATTCTGTCTGAGTAAGTGTGTTTTACCACTGAGTAGTTAGGCGAAACCGGCTTCCATCTCAAATGTGAGAATTCTGTTATGCCCTACATTTTTTCCCCTGTAAATGTCCCATGAGTTATTGGGGTAAATAAATGTGTGTTCTGGGTGACTTTGTCTTTCCTGGGCAGAGGTGCTTCAGTAGGCCTGAAGTTCTGTCAGAGATAGAATACACAGTTGCCCTAATATACCTTCCCAGTGATCTCAGGTGGAATCCAGGATTATATTTCTCTGTGAGCTTAACCCCTTTTGCAGTCCCTCCCTCCCCGAGGCTGTCTTTTTAAGTTTGCACTGGAAACTGAGAATGATCCCATGTCCCCATCTTTCCCTGCCAGGATGCATGCTGCTCTCAGGGGTATTTTCTGTTCTTCTTGTCTAGGGCTCAGCCTGTTTCCATGTGGCCAGGAGAATCCACCTCAACATGAAATGTGGTGGAGGCTGGGCAAAGGCATGAACCTTGGAGTCAGATAGGCCTGTGTGCAGAGCCCCACTCTACTTCTTGTTCATGTGGTCATGGTCATATGGCTTTTCCAGGTAGTTTTAAGGCTCTCTGAAATATAGTCTTGATAAATGCATCTCAGGACACCAATGCCGCTCTTTCCTGGTGTAAGGGAGTAGTGGGAAGACCTGCTGTCTGATAATGTGATTAGTTTCATTAGCCTTGTAGCCTCATGGGTGAGGCACTATCTACTCTAAGATTTACTTTCATGACTAGTGGACATGCCCTAAGAATGGTACTTTAGCATGTCATAACCTTTAAAGTACATTTTTTTTTTTATGGTATAGTTGGTGTTAGGGACAGGAAATTAGGTAGCCTGCTAACAGTGGACATGGGAAGTAAGGGCTGTGGCATGGAAAGATGGGGGGTACACAAGATCACAGGAATGTGGGGCCCTGGCATAGGATGTGTGTCCTAACATCAAATTACTCTGTCAGAACCAGGTCTACCAAGTTGATTTGAGGTAGTCTCACCCTGAGCTTCCAGTGCCTGTACCACGTACCATAAACTTGAGTACCAGAAAGGCACCTAGAAATAACCTCTCCACACATCACAAGAACAGAGCATCCGCAGCTTTGAAGGCACTCACTTATTACGTCTCCTACGGCGAGTGCCTATAAGACCCAGACAAGACCACTAGCAAATTATGGGAATCATTTACCATATGAATTTTCAGATTAGAAGCAAAACAGTGAGCACAGCTAAGCTCTGCAAATGTGCACTTTCTGTGGTCATTCAATGAATGTCTGTTGAGAGGCAGTTCATGGGCAGTGGGCACATGAGGCATGACCGTGACATGGGGAGAAACATCAGTGATAGTCCATGAGCTGAATGAGAAGGGTTCAAAGAGAGGCAGAGTGCAAGCAAAAAGCATCTAAGCTTGCACATCCCTAAAGTTTCCTAAGGGTAAGGCCCCTGCGCTATGGGTTTCGGAAGAAGGGACAACCTGTGCGGAGGGCTTCCCAGGGCCATTTCCCCACAGGAAAAGGCATTCTTCATGCTAAGTATCTCAAATACTTAGTGTCAACAAACTCAGCTTAAGATGAATGAAGCTCTAGGATGTAATGCCCATTTCATTGACAATTTTCCAAAGAACGACAGCAGGTCAGGCTTGTTGATGCGTTTATTGTGAGCTGGGGAGTCTGGTAAAAAAACTAGAAAATGACCGTGGTGTAACAAGGAACTTAAAAGAAGAGTCAGATGGGTAGCTTACGTACATGGATACAGGAACAAATTGGCACATGTTAAACATTGTTCCCTACACTGTTTACAGAGGGCAATTCTAATTTGGCTTGCTAAGGGAATGAGTTATGGCTGGCTAACTCTCCACAGAAGACTGCAGAGCAGCATGCTATGAGTTACACACAGTGAGTTTCAAAGTGTAAGAGTTTCATATTAAAAACTGGGTAAAGGGAGAATGACTTGATTGTAGTTGTAAAACTAATACATTCCCATTTAAACTCTGTTCTACAGTCCGAGGCGAGTATAAATGTTAACAGAACACTGTTAAATCAAATCTCAATGCACGAAAACCAACTGCATCTCTACTTTAAATCTTATCAACTTTCCAAAATTTCATACTAAAATATATTATTGTATTAATACAAACTACAGTATTATACACTACACTGTGTAATAAATAAAGAAATATAAAAATAAGACACATAAATATAAAAGTTTTCTAAAACTAAAAGTACGTGTCAGTAAGAAGGGTATTAATACTGCCAGGCTTAAAGACATACAGTACAAAAATGTTGCACAGATCTATAAACTAAAAGAAATAAAATAATACTGGTAGGTAAAAATCAGCTGCTGTTGTTCGTCACCTGGGTCCGTAATAACTAACATTTGGAAACGGCTGTGAGCCAAAAACCAATGGCTTATCCATGTCTGACACGCACGTACATGGATTAAAGTAGTTTGGAGAACTTCCCTTTTATTTCTGTAGAGATTTCTGAGAGTCAATCAGCATAAAATGAATACTGAGGAACAAAAGTGTGAAATGTCCCAGTGCTTCAGCTTCTCTGACAGTCAGTGGTTTTGAGTTTTGTTTGGGAATTTTGACACAACAAACAAATCAACAAATGCTAGTTAATGTAGGCCACACTGAGGGAAGGCTGTCACAGCCTTGAAATACTGAGAATGGCACTTACAGCACAGGTCTTGCTTAAGGCCAAAGGACACAGCGTTTCCTATAGATCCTTCATGGTTGCTAACGGAAGCAAACAATCACGAACACTGATTCTGCCGCCTCTGCCGTCCTTGCCACACCAACACTGGTCGTCCCTGCAGTCAGGACTCAATGACAACCTTTGAACTCCATTTAAAATCACATGAGTGAGAAACTCCAGCTCTTCTCTTGCCGCCTCCTTAAGGCCAGCAATGCACGTTAGACGGCAACATGGCAGCATCTAAGGTCAGAGGCCCTACCTCCTGACTGACTGGGTAGCAGCAGGTAGCCAGCATGGTTTGAACTGCTTTCCACTGCTCTGTGAAGGGAATTCTGTAGTGCAGAAGTTCTCACATTTTAAAAAACATAATAAAATACTGAAGCGGATTTAGCATATGTTTACCAATAAAAAATTATAAAATTTCTCCCATTGTACAGCTTAAGAATGAGCCAACGAAAGAGTGCTAATACTGCTAGCCGTGCCAGATGCCCATCTAGCTTCCTGTAACCTGCTAAGAAACCTTTGTTTTCTGAGTCATTAAAGTTTTCTAATCTGCTTCATGTTACAAATTTGTTCCTAACTTTGAAAACTGCATGAAAAATTACTAGGTTTGAGGTTCAGGCACACCCGGAATTTTTTTTTTTTTTTTTTTTTTTTTTTTTTAGTATTTTGTTTTTTCAGTTCTGACATTACACAGTAGTGAGCAGGAACCATAGCACAGGAGCCATGTTTCCATGAAAAGCGTGGGTAATATAGAGCAAATTTCATTACCAAGTAGAATTTCCTTTTTGAAGAACTCCTAGGCTTCATTTGTCTTCTCTTCAGACAATTGCCCGCTCTCGCTCTTGCTCTCGCTGGCCTTCTGCTCTAAGCTGCCTGCCTGCTGTGCAGCTCCGTCCTCCACTGTACCATCAGTCTTGGCTGCTGCCTCAGGCTCAGCTTCCTCTGCTTCTTCTTCCTCCTCCTCTTCCTCTTCTTCCTCTTCCTCCTCCTCTCCCTGTGGGTTCTCACATTCCTTT
>JADRCD010039629.1:2073-20141 GCA_019843815.1 Montemys delectorum | reverse complement strand
TTGTGTGTGTGTGTGTGTGTGTGTGTGTGTGTGTGTGTGTGTATGTGCATGCACACGTTTGCTTGGTTGATTACTCATGAGCTTTCCTCTGTTCAGTGTGAACATTAGCATGTGTACTGGTGTTTACCTGTTCATCTCATGTTTAGCCAATCATGTTCTTGAGACTATATGGATGTAATATTGATGTTTAGACAGTCATGTTTTTGATATTCTATGGATATAACTTATGATACTTCCAGGAGAAACAATTTTATTATTACTTCGGCTCTTAAAAATCTTTCTATTCTTTCTTCCACAGTGATCCCTAAGCTCTAAGTTCAGGAGGCATGTTGTAGCTGTACAAAAAGAGACTCTGTTCCATAGTTCTGTTTTTATTGGTTGGAGTTTGCTGTAATGGTCTCCAGCTGTTACAAAGAGAAGGTTACTAAATGAGTGGTAAGAACTATACTTATGTGTGGAGGGAAGGAATAACAATTTGAATGTAGTTAGGCATTATTCTAGTTCAGTAAAATTGTTGTTGGTTGTCTTCCAAGATACATGACTTCACAATCTCTTGGTAGTTGGCTACGTTTCCAATACCAGGCATGATTTCTCTCTTATAGAGCAGGTTGTAAATCCTCATAGAAAGATTTTCTATTGCCAAGGTATGAGTTAGAACAGTGATTACACACTTCAGAATTTGCCACCTGAAAAGAAGTAGATTCTGGTGAACTTTAAATGGGATAAAAACATAAATATTTTCCCCGAACAATTGCTGTTACACTGGTATGTAGGAGATCTGTTAATTTGCTCATGTGATGAAATCACATCTGGTACAACAGCTTCATTTGAATCCTCCATTTCAAACATGCTGTAATTCACTGTGGCACCACCGTTTACTTGAAGAAAATCACTCTTTCTACATTTTCTGAGTCTCTAATGGTGCCATAAATCTCTTCAATAATTTCAAAATGTTGATACTATATTTGTACTACTGTTTTTCAGGAAAGAAAACTTATACTGCTCTTTACTTGCTGTTTTCTGCAATGAGAACTTACACTTTGTGGCTTCAGGTTTCACCAACTTATGAGTTCATCTATTCTGATTATGTATTCCAGAATTGGGATAATATGGGATCCACTGGGCTCACACTGAGATTAAACTACATTGACTGCCTTATTTCTACAAGCCTTTCGTAGCCAACAAGTAGTGGACTATAGTAATGATTTTAGGCCTCTAAACAATGTCATATTGCCCATGAACTGCAGTATCTCAGTAAGAAATGTTCTCAATTAGGTGATCCTGTGGCATGCTCATGAGAGATTTTAATTGGGTTAAATGAGGTGGGTTGTAGAACCATTTTATGAGCTGAGAACTAGACTAAGAAAAATGAGTGAATGAATTGCTTTTTAGCGTGCACATGCTCACTGTCTCTCTACACTTGGCTATAGATGTGGCTACTAGTTTCATGTCCCTGCTACCGTGACATCTTTGCAATAGTGGACTGTAAGCTGGACTTTGTGAGCTGCAAAAGTCCTTTGCTCGATAATTGTCATTGTCAAAATATTTAATCACAGCAGTAGGAAGAAAGTTAAGATACCACTCAACCATTTGAATACTTCTAAATGTTAGAATCATTTCCTATACAGTAAATGCAAGCAAATGTGTTTGCTTAAACTATTCTGATACTGTCCATTGCATATGCCATAGCCAACAAAACAATATTCTAGGGATTTTCATAACACAGTACTACAACATATTGCAGATCATCTGTTTATTTTGTCCTTAATAAATTTTGTCTTATGCAGTTTTATACTCCTTTAATAATAATCCTACATCCTTATTACATGTCCCCAACCATTTCCTTAGATGTCTGAGTGGATTACTGAAAATATCTAAATTAAATTACTTGAAATATTAGCACAACATATTTTATGTTACATTTCTCACCTTTCTTTTGGAAATATACTGAAACACAATTTTATTTGTAAGTTTAGAAGCAGAGGCTTGTTAAGATGTGTTCTGATGAGAATATATATTGTATACCAGGGATACTATGTCAGAAGAGATACTCTAATTTCTTCAGGTAATGCATGTAACTAAATTCAAAAGTAATTTTCTTGATATTAACAAGAAAGATTTAATTTCTCAACATTAAGTATATGTCAGACTAAGTTGCTAGGTCACCTTTGCTAGTTTGAAGACAAACATAACCTTGAGACAAGGGATTTATACAACTCGTAGGTGCTAAGTATGGTCCCAAACTAAGATTTGATGTTTGCAAACAAGAATATTAAATCCTCCTTTTATTGATTAAGTATTAGGTTTCTGAATTTCAGAACTGCAAGCAAACACATTGTTTTAAGTTGCTACATCTGTGCTTATTTGATTTTCAATATTTGAAAGATCAGCTCAGCTCGTTTTAATTTTTTTCTGAATCATTCTTGTGTGTTAATAGATCATAACATTAGCATTTATTGTATTGGTTTTGGACATATAATCTGCTTTGGGTTTGTGGTTAGAATAAATAAAACTCCCATAAAATGTAAATAGTGAATGTATATGAATATTCACCTCTCTTATGTATATGTTTGATATTAAAGTCTTATACTAATCTATAGTTATCCTGTATATTACACTAGCAGAGAACTTTACACAGTGCTCACATTATTATCCAGTCTCATATGACTCAATAGAAATCATAATTGCTACACATATGTGCTAATGTACACTACATCATTTCTTTTATAGTAATAATGTTTATGTGATTACATCTATATATTATTATGCCTTAATTTATATTATTGTAATAAAAAATGGATGTAAAGTTTTTCTATAAATATTTACCATTGAAATGTTGTAGTGTTTTGAACATTTTTTATATATATATATATAAATTTCTTTTCATTTGTATATATTATATAAAATTTCAAATCTGTTGGATTACTTGAATTTTATGGAGATGGTCTGTGATTTTGTATAGTTTAATTAAAGCTTTAACATTTCATATTCATATTTGTAATGCATATGTTTTTGATTTTCTTGATGACAGGCATTATTGTGTGACTTTTTTTCTTTTATATACACAAATGTTTACCTATTCTAGCTAGGGCACCAATGCCAAACCAAAGAATCAATTCTACCCAATATAGCTCAATAAATCAATACTTTTCCCGTGGTTAGGAGGATAACTATCATAGCTCATTTACAGGAACATAATTGAGGGGTTACTTACTAGCATGGTTCAAAGGCAATGACCACATCACTAAAAAGCCCAACCAAGTTCAAGTAAAGACTCAGAAACACTGCATTTCTGGAGCTATTTAGCAATATTTGAGCAGCTTGGCCCGAAGAATGCTGATTTCCTCAGCAACAATTTCATGCCTTTATCATCTTCAAGAGGATCTCTGTGAATCTTGGACATATCTAAGGTTCATATACCTCATAAGTTTTACAAAGTCTCTGAACCACTTGAGATTCCCTCTTTCCTCCAATTCAGGTTATTTCAATGTGAAGAAATAGCTATAAAATAGGCAGAAAACACTGGTATTTTCTTTTCAACCTCATGGCTATCAAGTTGAACTAGCTAGCATCATTAACTAACAAGCCATCCTTTTCTTCATTGAAATGAAATGATAACATAAAATTAACATCAAAGAATTCATAGATCAGGTTCTAGATTATTTTTGCATTTAAATTTTAGTTTGCTATGTTTTATACAACCAAGATTGCTTTTCTATATTTCAGTATTACCTATATTTGTAGTTTTCTTTTTCAAAGTTTACATATATTTTAGTAATTACTTGACTCTACCTAAATATTTGACATTCTGTAAAGATATCAGGTTAAAAAATTATCATATTTACTTTAACTTTTTAAATATGCTGTCAATACATTTTCTTTACAGTATTGGCCATATGTTTGTGTATGTTGATGCAAATATAATTATCAATATAATATTCCATTTTGTTGAACTAGTTGCAGAGCTAGAAATTACTGTAATGAATGAGATGTATGAAATATTTCTCTGAAAATCAGGCTTGTGTTATTAATTTTACATTTTATTTACAATTTAAATGTAAATTAGAATATATTTTTTCATATAATATATTTTGATCATGGTTTTCCCATTCCAAACACCTCTCAGATCTTTAACTCCAACCCACCTACTTTCACACCTGTTCTCTCTTGTTCTTACTAGGAAAAAAAAAGAGATAACTGGAAATAAATAAACAAATCAGAATAAAATAAAACAAGAACAAAAAGAAAGAAAAACAAAAGGAAAGAAAGAAAGAAAGAAAGAAAGAAAGAAAGAAAGAAAGAAAGAAAGGAAGGAAGGAAGGAAGGAAGGAAGAAAAAGCCAAAGAAACACATATAGGTGAAGATACTTTAAGAGACACGTACACTCATACAAACAGAAATTAGGTGTAAAATACAAAATCAGAAAATAATATGTAAGTAAAAGTTCTATGCCTCCAAAAATACCATTGAGTTTGTTTTATACTGTCAAACTAGTAGTGGGAATAAGGAACCGCACTGAAATATAGTCTATATACTCAGTGAGACTCCATTGGACAAAACTGATTTCTCCCTTAAAAGTGTTTGCCAATTGCTGATGGCATCTGGGAGATGGATGCAGCTTTTGCTACCTTCTCACTCTCATTAATGGGACCCTATCTGGCTTAGACCTGTGTATGCCCTGTGCATGCCAACTCTGTTGTGTTGGAAGATTTTGATTCCTCTGTTTCTTCTGTTACCTCAGGGTCTTACAGTTGTTCCACATCTTTTGTAGACTTCTCTGAATCCTGACAGGGAGACATTTCATGGAGACATCTCAATTAAGACTGAGGATTTTAAGG
This sequence comes from Montemys delectorum, assembly GCA_019843815.1. Taxonomy (NCBI): domain Eukaryota; kingdom Metazoa; phylum Chordata; class Mammalia; order Rodentia; family Muridae; genus Montemys; species Montemys delectorum. The sequence goes on along the minus strand of JADRCD010039629.1, from coordinate 15,303 downwards.
TCTCTTATCCTTTATACATTGTCTAGTTGTAGGTCTCTGTGTTATTTTCTATCTGCTGCAGATGGAAGCTTTTCTGATAATAGCTAAGCAAGACCCTAATCTATGAATATAGCAGAATGAAATTAGGAGTTATTTTATTGCTATGTAAATTAAGCAGCCAGTAGTATTTGGTTTACTACAGGCCAATGGTCTATTTAGTCTCAAGTACCTGGTCTCAGTGTCAGTCATGGGTTTGAAATTACAGAGTGGGCCTCAAATCTAATAAAATATTTCTTGAGTGCTCTCAGAACCTTTGGGAAACTATAATAACAGTATATCTTACAGACACTTTACCATTAATGGTTAAAAGCTTTGTATCTGGATTGATATTTACCTTCCTCCTTTGGTGGCATGAGTGCCTCCCAGTACCATCAGCACTAGTCAATATGAGTGAAGTCTCTATTTAAACACCAGCTTGATTTCTCCCGGTTCAATGACTTATCTAGGCATTATCGTCAGCAACAGGAAATTACCATTGGTTTGTGGAAAACAAACAGAATTTTCAATAGCCTGGGTTGTTTGTTTGTAGGGTTCCATGTGTCCTCTTTAGCCAACAACTCACTTGGCTGTTCCCATTCCTGCCATTGAGGGTTTCATTTGTTATTGAGTGATGTCTAGTTGGAGTTTTGTCTCCCCTTTATTTGGTGATTCAATTTAGTTTTCTTTCATATGCATATATATTTTAAGATTATTCTACTGTGTTAGGTTTTCATATGACCTCATAAATGGTTCTTAGTTATAGCTTTCCTTCTGCATAAACACTTATCTGTCCTTGGTGTTCCTTCTCTATCATTGTTTTGTCCTCACTTCCAACCCCCACATACACCTATCCATAACTCTATATTCTATTTTTCCTCCTTTGAACATTCTTTCCTCTACTTTAGTTCCTTACTTTTTACCTAACTTCTGTGGTTATATGGATTGTGGCTTGTTTATCAAAGACTTAAATGCTAACATCTATGTATAAGTGAATGCACACCATATGTGCTATTTTGGCTCTAAGTTACCTCACTCAAGGAGATTTATCTCTAGTACCATCCATTTACCTTCAAATTTTCTGATTTAATTTTATAATATTGTGCAAGTATACTGCATTTTATCTATTCATCCAGTGACAGATATTTAGACTGTTTCCAATTTCTATTATGAATAGAACAGCAATAAACATGTGGATGAGCATATCTCTCCAGACATATTAGAATATAGGGTCTTTTGGTGTATGTCTAAGAGTGATATAGCTGAACCTGGAGCTGAGTGATTCTTATCTTCCTGAGGAACTGCCACATTGCTTTCCATGGTGCCAGCACAAGAGGGCATATGTTTTATTCCTCTTGGCTATTCCAACTTATGTAAAAAGAAATACTAAATTACTTTTGATTTGAATTTCCTTGATGACTAAGGTTGTTGAACATTTCTCTATTACACAGCTTTAAGGATCATTTATGTATATAATCATATCACTTACAAATAATAATACCTTGACTTCTGCCTTTCCAACTTATATTCCCATGATCTTTTTTTTTTAATTTAAATCCCCAAGATCTTGTTCTTATTTGTGTCCCAATGATCCATTTTCTTATCACCCTAGATAAGACTTCAGGTACTATATTGAATAGGGTATACAGAGGGCAGACAATCTTGTGTTGATCTTGATTTCAGTGGAATTGCTTCAAATTACTCTATAGGTTGATATTGGTTGTGGGCTTGAGATAAATCACAGTTTTTATGTTGACATGATGTGTTGAGATAATATTATGTTGATATACTCAATGTATCTGTTTTCCCCACGACTTTTTTTTTTCTTCAAATAATGGACTGTCTGGTTTTTACAAAATATTTTTCTGGATCTTATGAGATGATCATGTGGTTTTTGTCTTTCACTCTGCTTACATGATAGACTGCATTTATTAGTTTAATGTACGTTCACCCATTCTTTATTCTTTTTTAAAATTCACTTTATAGCCAGATTGAAGCTTCCCTCTCTCTTCTCCTCCCAGTTCTACCCTAACACCCCTCACCCATTCACTCATTCCATTGTCCTCAGAGAAGTGAAGGCTCACTATGGGTACCAACACACCCTGGATCATAAAGTTTCAGCCAGAATAGGAACATCCTCTACAGCCGAGGTTAAGTAAGGCAGCCCAGTTATGGGAAAAGGATCCAAAGGCAGGCATCAGAGTCAGAGATAGGCCCCACTCCATTTGGTAGGGGACCCACATGGAGACCAAGATGCTTATCTGCTACATATATGTAGGGAGCCTAGGTCCAGCCTGTGCATGCTCTTTCCTTGGTGGATCAGTCTCTGTGAATCCTCCCTTGGTCCAGGATATTTACTCTGTAACTCTTGTGGTATCATGGTTCCCTCAGGGTCCCTCAATCCTTTCCCCAACTCTTCATTCTTGGAACTCTGGGATGAAGCCTATTTGATTAAGTTTGATGTCCTTTTTGATGTTTGTGGATTTGAATTGCAAACATTTTATAGGGAATGTGTGCATATGTTTTCATAAATGAAATTGGTTTGTAAATTTCTGCCTTTGTTGTGTACTTGTGTAGTTTAGATATCAGAGTAATTGTGGCCCCATAAAAAAAATAGGTAATATTTCTATTTCTATTTTGAAGAATAATTTGAGGAGTATTGGAAATTATCATTGTAGTTCTGATAGAATTTCACACTGAATTCATATGTCCATGTTCATTTTCCCTATTAATTTATTTATTCACTTTACATCTTGATTGAAGCTTGCTTCCTTCTCACAGTCCTCCTCTTCACAGAGCATTACCCTTCATTGATCCCTCCTGTTCTCCTATGAGAAGGAGGAGCCTCTTCTGTGTATCTGACACTGGCACATTAAGACACTGCAGAAATAGATATATTTTCCCCCAGTGTGGCCACACAAAGCAGCCTGGTTAGGAAAACAGGATGACAGGTTGTACAGTCATGCTTTTAAATATTTGTTTGTATATATTTTGGAGATGTTTAGTTACTGCGTCTATTTCACTAGGATTTGGATTGGGCCAGAAGAGGGCCTGAGGGGTTCCTAATGTCAGAAAAATTCTGGATCCAGCACAAGGTTTGGCAGGGTCCACAGGTGATAGACTTAGAGTAGGAAGATATGCTCTTCAAGTGGTCTGCTATAAGTCTGCAGATAAGATTGGGAAATTGCAATGGAGGACAATAAGGAAAGTGAAGATTCCTTATCTAATCTTTAGACCTGTGTGGCCACTAGATTTCAAGATAGGGAGTGTTTCCAGATATTGTTGATTGACACACCGAAGCTGAAAGGGGTAGAAGGGGTGCTCAAAGCATTTACAGGATAAAGAAAAGTAGAATTTGCAGAAAGACTTAATGGAGTCCCAAGTCAATGGATGCAGAGAGGGAGGTCAATCCCCTGAAATTGGCCTCCTATAGGACTGGGGATATGAGGGTGGAATTTGCAATAGAGGACAGAAAGCAGCATGGAGATTGTCTATTTAATTCCAAGGCTAGTCTGATCGTTGGATTTCCATGTAGAAAGTTCCTCTAAGTAATGGCATATGACAAAAAAAGAATGGGAATGCATTCTAGGGGGTGAGAGATGGATAAGAGTGATCGCAGGTAGGATCAAAGCTGGATCAGCCATGAGGTTTGATGCAGTCCTCAGGGAATAAAGGCAGAGAGGGAGGACAAATAGCTCCATGAATTTCAACTATGCTCTTTTTAAAAATTGCATACAATATATTGATCATATTATTTGCCTTTCCCCAACTCCTGCCACACTCTCCTCACCTCTTTACCTAAACAACTTCATATCCTCAGTCCTGCTCCCCTTCTAAAAAAAAGTGTCAAAACAAAACAAAAAAACATAGTAAGAAAAAAAATCAAAGAAAGTATACACATATACAAACATATATAGACAAATGTATGCATATACACACACACACATACAGAAAGACACAAAGAAAACCCCAAAATGTACAGTTTTGTGTTATCCAACTATTCCTGATTATGCAGTCCTCCCTGAAGTGTGACTGATGTATATATACATATATATGTATATATGTATATATATATATATATATATATATATATAAACATATGTGTATATGTACACATATGTACACACATGTATATACATATACATACATACATATATACATATATTCATATGTGTATATACATACACACATATATACACATGTATATATGTATATATGTGTGTATGTATATATATGTATGTGTATATGTATGTATATACATATTTATACATATACTATATATGTGTTATATATATGTATATATATATATAGTATCTCTAAATTGCAGATAGCTGATTATTCATTTTGATAGTATGTATCAATTAGAACTACCTTCTTGATTAGGGATAGGACTTATGTCTGCATTTTTGGATTTCATGTGGTTTGAATTTGTATATGTTGTCACAGTCTTTGTGAGTTTATATGAGTATTGGATTTGTGTATGAATGAAGCTGTTTTGTGGAGTTTCCCTTGAGGGAAAGGCTTTGATAAAATTTAAATCTGTATACTCTAACATCTCTCAGTCTCTGAAGAGTATCCAATTGTGAAATTCTATTATAATTATCTTCTACTTTATTAAGAAGATTCTATGAAGTGTTGAGTTATGCAATGATATATAGTGTGCTGTATTGTTTTACTTCAACTTCATACAATTTAAAGTCACTTGAGAGAAGAGAACCTCAATTGGGAAAATAAGATCAGGCTACAATCTATAAGGCATGTTCTTAATTAATGATTGATATAAGAGAGCTAACCACATCTTAAATGGTGCCATGTGAGGGCTAGTGATCTGGGGTGCTTCAAGAAAGCAGGATGAGAAAGCTATGAGTAGCAAGTCAGTAAGCAGGACTTCTATGTAGCCTCTGCAGCTCCTGTCTCCAGGTTTCTGCACATTTTGAGTTTGGAATTCAAATGTAGTCTCATTTCCCGCCTCAAACTGCTTTTGGTAATGATGTTTCATCATAAGAGTAGTAAAGTAACTAAGACATATAGATATAACAAATATTAGGAGTCATTTCATTCCTATTTTTCTTAAGCAAAATGACAATAGCCTTTCCCATGATTGGGTTATAGGAAACTGAACTGTTGGCCAAAAGAGATCTATGGGAATTTCCAAAACAACCCAGGCTGTTGCTAAGACTATGGCTTACTTTCTAAAATATGACAACAAGACTCCTTTGCTGAAGAAAACACCTGCACAGCCCTTTGAAAATGGAGTTACTTGTGCCTACATAGAATCTTTACTCCTATGTCCTATTGCCTTTGGTATAGGAAGGTACTAAACAAGTTATCTAAATAGAAATGTAAACATCAATCCAGCCACAGATCCTTGGATCAAAAGTAGTATCCTGCCTGCACGATATGCTAGTGAAAATTTTGCACAAATCTTTTGGAAATAACTAACCAACATCTGATTTGATATAAAGCCCATTGCATTATTTGGAATTCTTCTTGAATTGGAATAACTGACTTTGCTTGGGTAACCAAGATCCTGAGAGTAGGTAACCCAGCTATGAGGCCTAGGGTAAAACCAAACAGTATACTTTAAAAGCAAATAAACAAACAAGCAAAATGTGGCTATTACATTTAAGTTCCTTTATATATGTATTCCTCAGCCATAGTCAGAGAAGCTTTCTCCTGCAGCAGATGGGAAAAGATAGAGAGAGTCAAGCAAGATATCATGAAGAGAATGAGAGATTTTGAAATACTCAGCCCTAAATGTGATGTCTCTATATACTCCTTTATCTGAAGGCTCAGAGAGCCCTGAGGAAGAGGATACAGAAGTAGTGTAAAAGCTAGAGGAAATTGACGACACAAAGAGAGCAGGTCCTTCAAAGTCAACATGAGCAAATTACAGGTGAATACGCAGAGAATGAGGCAGCCTGTATAGCACTTGCAGAGTCTGAACCAGGTCCTTTGCATATATTATGGCTTACAGTTTAATGTTTTTATGAGATTCTGGAATATGTTACCTAGCAAGAGTGGATCTGTTTCTTATTTATTCTTTGGGCGCTCATTCTTCTGTGTGTTTTATCTGGTTTCAATATATTAGTTCTTATTTTATTGTATTGTATTTTATTATTGTATTATATTATTATATATTATTCCTTATAAGTCTGTTTGTTTTCTAAATGAGACACAGAAAGGGAGTGAATCTTGATGAGAGTGAATATTGGGAGGAACTAGGGGGAGTACAGGAGGAGTAGAGGTAGGGGAAGCCATAATTAGGATAGTCACCAACTCAGTTCCACCATGTTAGTTCATATCAGTGAATGGTATTTTCAGCAATAGTGTCACGTTGTGGAGGGTAACCAATAGTTTTGGCAATATCTTGTGATCTTTCATAGTTTCCAAGTGATCCCCTCATCTATATCCAACACATTCTTGGCACTCTAGATTTAATTTGGTAGCATGTGATGTCTAGTTGGGGCATTGTCTTTTCTTATTATGTGGCTATTACATTTAAGTTCCTTTCATATAAGTATATATTTCAGGAATATGCTATAGTAGCTAGGTTCTATATGCCTTTCCAAATAGTTTTAGTGTCACATGTCTGCTGTAGTCCCTCCTTCTTCCTCTCTACCCATTTCTTACTCATTATTTTCTCCTTTATCTCTTTATAATACTATACTCTATTTCTTCTATTGTAAAATATCTACATCATGTCTTCTACAGTGATCCTTTAGTAGCTTCATAATAGATATGACTATTCTAATTTTAAAAATATGTATTTATATGTTAAAGGCTAATAGACTCACATAAGAGGAAATTCAATATTTGCGATTATTTTTAGCTATGTTACTAACAAAGGATGATTATTGCCATAGCTTCCCAGCACTACCAAAATGAAGGTGATTGTCAGATGGATACACAACTTTCTAGGTAAAATTCTGGAATAGTGCCATGTATTTAGAAGTCACTACCATATAATGATATGCTAATGACTAAGTGTTGAAGATAATTAAATTAAAATAATAGTTGATAACTGTGAAGAAACACTATGGAGAGAACTGTGAACCTTCTAATATATTTTTGATGATATTTAAGCTCAATAAATGAGAAAGATAAGGTATAGCTGAATAATTAGGACAAAAATAATATTGTGCTCTCCTGAAAGCCAGAGACAAAACATCTATCCATGAAGTTATTTGTTAAACTGTTTTAAATACTAGTAATGACTCAGTAAGGCTAACACTGAAGATCAACCATTAATTCAACCATCTTATAATTTTAAGAATTCTATTATGATTGTAATTCAAAGGATTATAAGAAAGGAAAAAAAGAAATTGGAACTGAGGATTATACTCCTGAAAAATTTAACTTTAACCAGATGACAAAAATGAAATCAAGATAAAATCATATAGGAACAGAAAATTTTATTATTGGATAATTTGAGGGGAGTATATTTTTAAAAAAAATACAGTTAAGAAAACAAGGTGCTAAGCCAGGCAGTGATGGCACATGCCTTTAATCCTAGCACTTGGGAGGCAGAAGCAGGCAGATTTCTGAGGTCAAGGTCAGCTTGGTCTACAGAATGAGTTCCAGGACAACCATGGCTACACGGAGAAACCCTGTCTTGAAAGAGGCAAAAAAGAAAAGGAAGAAGTAGAAGAAGAAGTAGAAGAAGAAGAAGAAGAAGAAGAAGAAGAAGAAGAAGAAGAAGAAGAAGAAGAAGAAGAAAACACAATAAACAGGGTGCTACTGTAAAAACAATTGTTTTCTATTTTAAATAGGCAATTATCATAAAAATTAGTTTCTTATAAGATTAGAAAATGCTGTTACAAGCCTGGAAATATGAAAAAAAAACTTTTAAAATGAAGGTGCTCACAAAGCCATTTGCTTTTGGGATGTTTGAAGTAGAATCTTTTTACATGTTTTTTATAATTTGTGGAGGCCATCCCTGTCCCCTGGGTTGGTTACTCTGTACTTCTTCCAGGCCAGGAATTGCTCATGTGCTGGTCTGATTAAATAATCATATCTTTGTGTGACTCTTTTTCCACCTTATCTTCTAAGGGCCAATATTATTACATTGTGTCTCCTAAGAGAAGAAAGAAAGGAAGGAAGGAAGGAAGGAAGGAAGGAAGGAAGAAAGAAAGGAAGGAAGAAACATTTGTTTTTTTCTCAAATTTCTGGATATCTCTATAATCTATTTTTATAGGAGATAAAATATCAGATTCAGCAGATTAAAATGCAAACATGTTTGGTCTATGGTTGCTGCCCATCATTGTAGGAGATAAATGATGGAACACTTGCTTTTATGTAGCCAAAAGTCAGGAAAGTAAAGTAAATGGCAGATAAAGTGATATGGCAATGAAACACTTTGGAAATAGTCTTTTGAATGCCTCAATTTTCACAATGCAGTAGGCAGAAAGAATTTCTGTTGATAGAATGACATTAGAAACATTTGGGATAGTCAAAAGTGAGGAAAAATATAAAATAGCCATTTGAGAATGTATAAGTGTAATATAGAACAATAAAATTTAATCACTGACACTGAAGATGCAATTGAAGGATAATTTTGTGATTTTCTTTAACTATATATAGCTGTATTCAAAGTAAATATTCTATTATTTTGAATTATAATTTTATAGAGTGATTGCAAAAAATCAGAGATGGGTGAAGGAGCTAAGAGCAAATGAAAAGAAGTGATTAAAATACTTTGGCATGGGAGATTGTCATTTCAGTGGATGCTGAGTTTTGAAAGCTGATAACATTGTTAAGTTACATAGATACTTCTTAGATTAAAATTTATTTGGTGCTATTGCAACTCAACTAGAAAACATGTCAGTAGTAGTGCTTTAAGCGAATTTTGTCTTTGAATTTATAGAAAAAGTTGAAGTTGTTCTTGATTGCATAAAGGGGGGTAATGATACCCTTTATACAACACTGCCTTTCAACCTTCCTAATGCTGTGACATAGTAACACAGTTCCTCCTTTTGTGGTAAGCCCCAATCATAAAATAATTTCATTGTGCTTCTCCCAAAACCTCTCCACCTACCTTTATCAGACCTCCAGACCTTGAACCATAGAACTTAGTTTCCCTTCCCCAACCATCTTTCCTGCTTGCTGAATCCTCTAGAGCACCCCCATCTGCACCAGGGGCAGGTAACATAGAAAGGCAGACCAACTAGAATTACACTCAACTACTCAATAGAGACTCTCAAAGCTAGAAGCCACTATACCCAGCAAAACTCTCAATTACCATGGATAAATAAAACAAGTTATTTCAAGACAAATTCAAATTTAAACATTATTTATCCACAATTCCAGCCCAGCAGAAAATACTAGAAGGAACACTTCAATTTGAGATAGAACAAAACAGCAATTCCATACCAGCAAAAACAAAGGAAGCACACACATACACACTGCAACCACCAGCAACAACAACAAAAGCAACAAAATAATAGGACTTAACTATTAATCACTGGTCATTAATTTCAACATTAATATACTCAATTCCCCATTAAAAAGACACAGGCTAACCAAATGGGTGCAATAACAGAATCCATCATTCTACTGCATACAAGAAACACATCTCAGCAATAAGGATAGACATTGCCTCATAGTAAAGGGCTAGAAAAAGGTTTTTCAAGCAAATGGACCAAAGAATAGTAGCCATTATAATATCTAATAAAAAGACTTTCAATCAAAATTAATCAAAAGAGACAGAGAAGGACAATTAGTACTCAAAGGAAAAATCCACTAAGATGATATCTCAATTCTGAACATCTATGGTCCAAACACAAGGATACCCACATTTGAAAGAGAAACATTAGTAAATTTTAAACCACACATCAAACAACAGTGGGAAACTTCAATATCCCACTGTCTTAGTCAGGGTTTCTATTCCTGCACAAACATCATGACCAAGAAGCAAGTTGGGGAGGAAAGGGTTTATTTAGCTTACTTCGACATTGCTGTTTATCACCAGAGGAAGTCAGGACTGGAACTCAAGCAGGTCAGGAAGCAGGAGCTGACACAGAGGCCATGGAGAGATGTTCCTTACTGGTTTGCTTCTCCTGGCTTGCTCAGCCTGCTCTCTTATAAAACTCAAGACTTCCAAGCCCAGAGATGGCACCACCCACAAGGGGCCCTACCCCCTTGATCACTAATTGAGAAAATGCCCCACAGCTGGGTCTCATGGAGGCACTTCCCCAACTGAAGCTCCCTTTTCTGTGATAACTGCAGCCTGTGTCAAGTTAACACACAAAACTAGCCAGTATACCCACTCTCACCAATTGACGGATGATGCAGACAAAACTAAACAGAGAAATAATGAAGCTGACAGGCATTATGAATTAAATGAACCTATAGACATCTATAGACTATTTCATCAAAACACAAAAGAATATACCTTCTCTTTAGTATGTCATGGTTTCTTCTCCAAAACTGACCATATAGTCAGTAACAAAGCAAAATAAAATGGAAGGAACAATGCCAAACTCATTCTATAAATCAACAGTCACCCTGGTACCAAAATCACACAAAGATTCAACAAAGAAAGAAAACTTCAGTCCAATTTCTCTTATGAACAGTGATGCAAAACTACTCAACAAAATATTTGCAAAATGAATCCAGGAATACATCAAAAACATCATCTACAATAATGAAGTAGACTTCATCCCAGGGATGCAGGCATGCTTCAGTACATGAAAATCCATTGAAAAAAACCAACATATTAACAAACTGAAAGAAGAAAAATCACATGATCATCTCATAGGATGCTTAAAAAGCCTTTGCCAAAATCCAAACCCTTCATGTAAAAAGTCGTAGAGAGATCAAGAATACAAGGTACCACCAAGCAATATATTGGAATCAAATGAGCAACATGAAATTAAATGCAGAGAAACTTAAAACAATTTCACAAAACTAAGAGCAAGACAAGGGTGCCCACTTTCTTCCTATTTATTTAATGTGTTAATTAAAGTTACAGCCACAGTAATAAGACAACTATTCAAGGGGATACAAGTTGTAAAGAAAGAAGTCAAAGTATTGCTATTGTAGATGATATGATAGTATACATAAGTGATCTGATAAACACCTTCAGCAATCTGGCTGAATATAAAGTTAACTCAAAGAAATCAGTAGACCTCCTTCTTATAAATGATAGACTGATAAATTAGGGAAACAACAGCTTTTATAGTAGCCATGAATAATATAAAATATCTTTGTGTAATTCTAACCAAGCAAGTGAAAATATCATGTGACAAGAACGTCAACTGCCTGAAGAAAGAAATTGAGGAAGATATCAGAAGATGGAAAGATCTCCTATGCTCATGGATCAGTAGGATTAACATAGTGAAAATGGCCATATGACCAAAAGCAATTGAAAGATTCAGTGCAATTCTATCAAAATTCCAACACAATCATATAAAGGCATTTAAATCCAATTCTAAGCTATATACAGATAAATAAAAAAAATGAAGAATAGCTAAGATAATACTTAGCAATAAAGAACTTCTGGAGGTATCACCATCCCTGACCTCAAGCTATATTGCAGAGCAATAGTATTAAAAACTAGATGGTATTGGTAATGGAAGGCCATGACATAACTCCACAAATCTATGGATATTTAATTTTTTATTAAGAAGGCAAAAACCATGCAATGGAAAAAACAAAGCATCTTCAACAAATGGTGCTGGGCTAACTGGATGTCTACATATGGAATAATGCAAACAAATCCGCATCTATCATCCTGCATAAAACTTAAGTCCAAATATATCAAAGACTTCAACACAAAATGTATACACTGAATCTAATAGAACAGAAAGTGGGGAATAGCTGTGAACTCATTGCATAAGAGACAACATTTTGAACAGAACAACAATGGTGCAGGCTCTAAGATCAACAATTGATAAATGGGACCTCATGAAACTCAAAGGACTCAATGACCTTTACTTCTGTAAGGTAAAGATTATTATCAATAGGAAAAACAGCTGCTTTCAGATTGGGAAAGGATCTTTACCAATCCTATATCTGACAGAGGGCAAATATCCAAAATTTATAAGGAACTCAAAAAGTTAGACAGCAACAACTCAAACAACCAAATTAAAAAATGGGGTACAGAACTAAACAGATTTCTCAGCAAAGGGATCACTAATTGCTGAGAAGCACTTAAAGAAATGTTCAAAGTCCTTTGTCATCAGAGAAATACAAATCAAAACAACTTTGAGATTCCATCTTACACCAATCAGAATGGCTAACATCAATAACTCAAATGGTAGCACATAATGGTGAGGATGTGGAGCAGGGGAACTCTCATTCATTGCTGGTGGGAGTACAACTTGCATGACCACTTTGGAAATAAATTTGGTGGTTTCTCAGAAAATTATGAATAGTTCTACCTCAGGTTCCACTATACCACTCCAGGGCATATATCCAAAAAGATGCTCCAAAATCCCATGGGGACATTTGCTCTACTATGTTCATAGAAGCTTTATTTATAATAGCCAGAAAATAGAAACAACCTAGGATATCTCTCAACTGCAGAATGGATAAAGAAACTATAGTACATCTATACAATGGAGTACTATTCAGTTATTAAAAACATAGACATCATGAATTTTACAGACAAATGGATGGAACTTGAGAATATCATTGTGAGTGAGATAATCCATACCCAAACCGCATGAATGTTATGGACTCACTTATAAGTCGATATGGAAATCTGCAAATTGCAGGGATCAAGAGGTGGGGGGCTGGGCAACTTGATTATGTGACAGAGACCTGGGTTAGGGGAGACACCCCAAAATCAAGGAGGGTGAACTTGGCTGTGGCTTACAACATTGGGCTTCTGGAAGCTGAAAAGGCTACCTCCTGTAAACATCTAGGAACCCCAGTAGAGCTATAGGCACATTTACCCATCTATAAAAGTTTTGACCCCAAATTTATCATCCACCTACCAGATGACTCAGAAAGATACAATCACCTGCAGCCAAATATTGGATGGAGATTGGGGACTCTTATGAAAGAGTTGGGGGAAGGATTGAGGGCCCCAAAGGGGATAGGAACTCCAAACAAAGACCAAAAAACCTTAACTAACATTAACCCTTTGGGCTCTCATGTACTGAACCACCAACCAAAGAATATACACAGGCTGAACACACCCCCACCCTCACGTATGTAGCAGATGTACAGCTTTGACATTGTATAGATTCCATGGTGTTTATTGACAGT
>JADRCD010039624.1:8529-19916 GCA_019843815.1 Montemys delectorum | reverse complement strand
GGGGGGGTGGGGGGGCGCTGGGAGTTCCTGGGAGTCTGTGAGTGTGTCTCTGTGTGTTCTTGTGTGTCTCTGTGTGTCACTGTATGCTGCCGTGAGTGTGGCCCATGAGCCCTTGTATTGTCTCTGTGAGTTTGTCCCTTTGTTTCTTCATGGGTCCTTGTGAGTATGTCTCTGGGTCCCTGTGTTCCCATGACTTTGTCCCTGTTTTTCCTAGTATCCTTGGATGTATGTTCTTGTGAGTGTATCCCTGTGAGTGTCGCTGTGCGTGTGTATTCCAGCATATATGCGAGTCCTCATGTATATGCATTGCTAAATGTGTCTGTGTGCAGATGCCCTAGCTGGAAGACTGGGTTGAGTCTCCATGCCAAGGTGTGTGCACATGATACACTGGCCCGGGGGCCCTGGACTTCCTAAAGACTAGGAGCAGATTCCCTCACTGTGCCTGCAGCCAGCGATCCCCCAAACTCCGTGCGTCTCAGTCCCTCAAGACACCTAAGAGGAGGTGGGGCAGTATGTAGAAGTAGAGGCTGGGCCTAGGAAAAGCCTCTAGGCATGCTTTGGGCTGCAGTGAAGTTTGTAGGGGCAATAGAGTAATAGAGAAGCACCATGGTCCACAATGAAGATTTCTGTTGCCATCTTGGCTCTCTCTCTCTGTGTTGCGTGTGTGCATGCATGCGCACAGCCATTTTAGAAAAATATAGGAAGCAGGCTTTAAGTACACATGACAGAGAACTCTCCTGGAAGGTAAGAACAGGACAGGATCCTGTGGAAATGCTGAAAGTGGTGAGCACCACCACCCACAGGTCAATTCCCATGTGCCCTAGCTCATTCTGTGTCACGTGCCTCAGCTCTGCGCCAGAACTGCACCTACTTGGCCAGGGGCAAAAAGTCCTTGTGACCTCAACCTGGGTCATGCTTCCCTCAATGATGGGAGGAAGGTCCGCAGCCTCTGCCACCCACGCTGGTAACGAAGGACAGAGGCCACTTGTCTAAGGTCTCCAGCACAGACTAAATGTCTTGAGCCTTTAAATACTCTCAGGACAGGGAACACCCAGCAGCAAGAATTTCCTACAGATGGGGCTTGCTTGCTTGTCTAGTGCCTTGTTTCCTGCTCCTGAGAATTGGGGTTAGGACAGTCCTCGTTTGTGGAGTCTGCCTAAGGCCTAAAGGAGGCTGTGTGGCTATGGGGGATCAGGGAGGCCAGTGCTACACAGTAGGCAGTAGACTTGGCCTCTCGATCTAGCCTGGGATCCGAGTGCTGTTCCCTACCAACCCTGACAGTTGCTGGCAGCTTGCAGCTGGCTGAATCAGGATCTGCTCAGTGGAGGGCTGGGTGGACAGGTTCCTCCGCAGCCCCTGCTTTTACCCTTAGTGTCTCCCTTGTTCCTGGTCCAGGAGCTCCAGACTCAGCTGTTGGTACCAGTGTCTAAGTACTTCGTGACAGTCCTGCTCCAGCTGGGTCCTGGGGGGTGGGGGGAGGGGGCGGGAGTCTTGCTAGCCCTCTGGGCCAGGACTGTCCCTGGATCTGCCGTGAGAGTCTGGTGAGCCAAGTGACAATGTGCATGAAAGATCTGCTGTTCAACCTGCTGGAGTATGGATCCCTCTGCTGGAAGAAGTTGGAAGTGTATGGTTCCCCTCATCGAAAGGGGATCCCAGGGACTGGGGAGAGACTGGCTGGGGGAGAGAGATCCCCTTTCTTCTCCCCGTTTCAGCCCAGTTGGGGTATAGGATCAGGGGAACCCACCACCCTTAAGCCAGAGCATTAGGGTGGGAAGGGTACCAGAGCCTCTTCAGTACACACCCTCCCTCCTGGGTGGCCGGCCTGCCTGGCCGATAATTGGCTCTATTCATGCCTGTAATGAGATGGAAATGAGGGCGCCAGACAGAGGAAGCATTGAGCAAGGAAGAATGACAGCTTCTTTCCGGGCCTGGAGGGGCAGCCCACCCCTGAGCCCTGCCTGCTCCTTCACTGCCCCCTTGTGCCCACCCAGCCCAGACGCACCTCTGTGTCCCCCGGTGCCCTTCACTTTGGCCCCAGGGCTTCTTCCTTCATAATGTTCCCTCTGGCATGGATGCTTTCAGTCTGGGCAAACATTTATCATGTCAGCTGTGTGTGAGGACACACATTAAAAATGAAAATGATAATAAAAACAGCAGTTACCATTTTCTGAACATTCATTAGTGGAAGGAGTATGGCCAACGTTGGGGAATCAGTCTGTGGCTGAGATCAGGGCCCAGTATGTAATGGAGGATCAGGGACAAGTGTACAGGGCCAGATACTGATCTGTGACCAGGATGAGGAATCAGTATATGTTTAGGATCAGGGCTTAGTATACAACTACAGTCAGGACTCAGTGTATGAACAGGTTTAGGAATCAGTGTATGGCTTGGATCAGGATTCAGTGGGACCAGAGTCAGGGCTGGGCCAGAGGAGGGCATCCATCCTCAGACACAGAGTCCCCTGTCCCCCAGCTTCTGATATGCCCCACCTCTTCTCTCCCCTCCCCCTCCCATATCCTCACCACCTGGGTCACCAAGGTAACCAGCCCCGAAATAGTGGGTGTTTTGGCAGCTGAGGCCTAACCTGGGTCTATCCTGAAAGGCTGTGTGCTGCAGTAGTTGCCATGGGAACTGAGTGGCATCCTCCGATTAGCCCAGCTTGGACACCCTCTCTCCCACCCACTGCCAGTTTTCACATCACTCAGGCTTCCTTGTGGGGGCTGGGCTGGAGCAGTGAGAGGGCACACGCAGGATACAGAACCCTGACCCCACCCTGGGCCTGCCTCAGAGTCTCCCGGATCCTTTGGAAGCATGCAATGGGAATATGGCTGCGGCAGGTGAGACTCCTGAGGCCAGAATGCTGAACCATGGTTGGTCCTGGCAAGTGGCCTTCCTGGGGCTGGCGGGTGGGGCCGAGATCTGGAATCAGATTTGGTTCAAGACCCGGTGTGTGGCCTGGTTGAGCTGCTCCTGCTTGTCCTGAGTTAGAGCACGTGACGAGCAGCTCAGAGCAACCACCTGGACTGGTTCTGTGAACAGCCGCTGTCCTGTCTTTCCTATTATGCATGTGAGACCGTGCTGGAGACTCTCTGCCCTCTGCTCTCAACTTTGCCTTGGTCGGGGTATCATGGCTTACCTTTTCCTGTACCCTGATTGTGCCCTTGTCCCCACCCCTGGGACCTTCTGGTGAAGGTGAAGATGGTATTGATGATGTAGCTACTACTTAGGTCTTGCAACCCTGACTCTCCAACTTGACACCTTGGCAGAGTTGGAGGTTTGGGGCTCTGCAAGAGGCATAGGAGCCTGGAAGGTGGCCCTTCTGGTCCAACCTCAGAAGAGTGAGCTCTTACTAGGCCACTCACTCCCTGGAATCCCAGCGCCCCCTGCTGGTCCAGCTGATCACAAGCAAGGGATGCTGGACCAACTCTAGCTGTGGTCTTTTTCCAGACCCTGGATTTGGCTCTTCTCAGGGGTTGGAGGATCAGTCATGAAGAGGCTGGATCCAAGTGTTTCTGAACGGTGGCACATACTGGTCACCAGGTCTCACACTGAAAGACAGCATAGGGAGAGCAGGAAGTGACTGTTTAGTCAAAAAGTCAGCCTGGGATCCCGGTGTGTACTTATCCCAGCCCTACCTAGGACCTCCTGGCTCAGGGCTGACACCAACTCTCTAGAGGGAGTCAGGACCTGGGGGCAAAGTTTCCCATGGCCTTGCCCTACCTTGCTGTGTATGTGCCAGACCTCATTTCTCCTTACCCTTTCAAAGCCCATAGCTACCCTTTCTGGCCTCTGCCAACCCCAAAGATGGCAGGGCCATGAGCCTCTCTTGTTCTTCCAGGTGGCTGGAAACTGTGGTCCTTGTGGGGCGAATGTACGCGGGACTGCGGGGGAGGCCTACAAACTCGAACCCGCACTTGCTTGCCCACCCTTGGCGTGGAGGGCGGAGGCTGTGAGGGTGTTCTGGAAGAAGGTCGCCTGTGTAATCGCAAGGCCTGTGGTCGTAAGTGGGCAGGGCAAGGGTGGGGCTGAAGTGGTGGGTGGGACCAAGTAGGGGAGGAGTCAGGACCAGAGAGGGGCAGGGCAGGACGTCAATGGGAAGAAGGTAGGTGGGATTTTGATGAGGACAAACTTGGTAGGAGACAGGGATGCCTTAAAACCCTGCCTAACCCCGACTAGGGAGGATCTAGGGAGGAGGCAGGGTACCTGGAGCTTGATGTGGGTTTGGGTTCTTCAAGCAGTGCCATCAGCAAGCTGCAGTCAAGCCAGTGAGCTCCAGCAGGAGAGGCCTCCGGGATGTATTTCTCTAATAAGGCTTTCTAATGACCTCATGCATTTTTTAGCTGCTTCCATAAAGTTAAATCAAGTTCTAATGAGACTGTCATTCTTCCAGTTTTGTTTTGCTTTTTTTGGATGCTCTTTTCTGGGGAGACAACTCTTCCCAGGAGCCTGGGGAGGACGCTGTGATATCACGGGGAGGGAGGCATGGGATATTGTGTAGGAGGAGGCAGCAGACACTGCCTACTAAGGAGTTGTCCTATAGCCCGGGAGGCTGAAACCTTAGAGAGGGGGCCCATAGTGACCAGAAGAGAGCAGGTGCCAGGGAACCTGCTCTGCATGGGGCCTCCCAGTTGTCCATTGTGGTTGGACTGCTCTGGTGACAGTAGGTGGCCAGCTGTGGGCAAGGACAGAGGGAATCCAACTGGGATGCTGACCTGAGCCCATCCATCCCACAGCTACTGGGCGCAGCAGCTCACGGAGCCAGTCCCTGAGGTCCACGGATGCCCGGCGACGTGAGGAGTTTGGGGATGAGCTGCAGCAGTTTGGGTTCCCATCTCCCCAGACTGGTGAGCTGGCAGGGTGGGTAGGACTGATCTACACACAGCCCAAGGCAGGGAGGGGAGAGTGTTGGCTTCCGGGACCAGGTCAGTAACGGCTGCTAATTGCCAGTAGTAACTCTAATAACTTATTGCTATAATGCATCTCATCTAGTTGGTGCCAGACTCCTGCTCCAGGCAGACTGGCTTAGGGGAGCTGATAGGGGAGTTAGAACCCTGCCCCAGCCAGACCCAGATCTTGGGGGAACCCAGCCAGTGGGGAAGTAGACTATTTTGAGACCTGTGGCCTGTTGCCCCAAAGCAAGGTCCTGGCTCCCCAATGGGTCTCCAAACCTGGCACTGCCCTATGGGAAGGGGCATGGCAGGTCCATGATGCTGCAGGACTGGACCCACAGGTGACCCAGCAGCTGAGGAGTGGTCCCCATGGAGCGTATGCTCTAGCACCTGCGGTGAGGGATGGCAGACTCGCACCCGCTTCTGCGTATCATCCTCATACAGTACTCAATGCAGTGGGCCTCTGAGGGAGCAGCGGCTCTGCAACAACTCAGCAGTGTGTCCAGGTGGGTGGGACAGAGCCCAGGTGGGTGGGGCAGAGCCCAGGGTGAGGCTTAGGGTGGTGGGGTGGGGCCTCTGGGCAAGGGGACCACTTGTGGCTTCCTGTCTCTCCATAGTGCATGGAGCCTGGGATGAGTGGTCACCCTGGAGCCTCTGCTCCAGCACCTGTGGCCGTGGCTTCCGTGACCGCACTCGCACCTGCAGGCCCCCTCAGTTTGGAGGCAATCCCTGTGAGGGTCCTGAGAAGCAAACCAAGTTCTGCAACATTGCTCTGTGCCCTGGTAGGTGAGAGGGAGTGAGTGGCTGGGAGCTTGGGAGATGGACCCAGTAGGCCACTTGCCAGTTCAGGAACCCAGTTTGATCCACTTCAGGTTCACCTCAGGGTGCTCAGAGGTTAAAAAACAAAAACCCTCAGGCCACACTAGTTTGAGATGAGACCCCTGTGATATTTCCTTCCCTAATCCCAGGTGGGTTGCTGCATGATGCTTCCTGGAGTGTTCTTATGTGTCCCAGGCCAGGCCTTGGAGTTCTGGGTATTCACACCAGCTTTGTGTTCCCTTCCTCCCCCGGGCCGGGCAGTGGATGGAAACTGGAACGAATGGTCCAGCTGGAGCACCTGCTCTGCCAGTTGCTCCCAAGGCCGCCAGCAGCGGACCCGAGAGTGCAATGGCCCTTCCTACGGAGGGGCCGAGTGCCAGGGCCACTGGGTGGAGACTCGAGACTGCTTCCTGCAACAATGCCCAGGTCAGGATGCTCTCTCGGGGCTGGGGGGGGGGGGGGGGGGGGGGGAAGGTTGAGGCCCACTGGGGAGGGACGGTGTTGGGGGTTGGTGTAGGGTAGAAGTGGAGTTGGAATTCAGGTTACAGTATCAGGAGGCAAGTGCAGGGAGATGAAGGTGGAGTTGGGGTTAAGGGTAATGTGGTAGGGTCAGGGTGCGGGGTAGGGTTTGGGGGTTGAAGTAAAGGAAGAAAATGGTGGGGTTGAGTGTGGTTTACAGTGGTGGGGTGGGGTGAAGTGTTAAGTAGATTCAGGATGGAGTAGTAGAGTAAAGGTCAGGTAACAGGGTTCAGCTGCACGTGAGATCTTTTTGGCTTCTTTCCGGAGTCAAGCTGATTTCAGACCCCTCCTCCGCTGATCTCAATTCTCTGTCTCCTCATGGCTCTTGCCCAACACTCCTGTGTCTTTTGTCTTTGTCTCATCCTTACGTCTTCCCTACTGATCCTGGGCCCTACCTCCTCATCCTGCCACCTGTGCCCTGTGTTTGACCACCCTTGCAGTGGATGGCAAATGGCAGGCCTGGGCATCATGGGGCAGCTGCAGTGTCACCTGTGGAGGTGGAAGCCAGCGACGGGAGCGTGTCTGCTCTGGGCCTTTCTTTGGGGGAACAGCCTGCCAGGGCCCGCAGGACGAGTACCGACAGTGCGGCGCTCAACGATGTCCTGGTGAGACCCTTCCCACTGCATTCTGATTCAGAGGGATTGGGAATGACTGAGTATCACCTGTCCACCTCCATCCTGTCCACCTCACTGTCTGGCTCCTTGCAGAGCCCCATGAGATTTGTGACGAAGACAACTTTGGGGCTGTGGTCTGGAAGGAGACCCCAGCTGGAGAGGTGGCGGCAGTTCGATGTCCCCGCAACGCCACAGGTAAGAGTAGTGGGCTGAGAGTCCCTCCTGTCTTTGGACTGCTGTTCCCCATAGGCCTTGTCTGAGACCCAAAGCTCATGCTGCTCCTGGCATCCAGTACATTAGGGCAGCCATTGTGTCCTGAGTTCCTGCGTAGCAGGGTACATGCCAAGCCCTCTGCTCGAGAGGTCTCTTTGGGCATAGACAGCTCTGTGATCCTTCTACCATTTCCCCTGTATATGGGGGGAAGCAGGCAGAAAGCAATCAATATACCTACCCTGGGTTTGCAGCCTACAGGAGGGAAGTTGCCTTTGAACACCAGTAGTTATAATCCCATGTTAGCCCTGGAGGCTGATGAAGTACTTTCCGAGAAGATGAACAAAGTGGGTGCCATGCCCAGCCACATGCACTGGTCATCTCCTCCTCCTCCTCCTCCTCCTCCTCCTCCTCCTCCTCTTCCTCCTCCTTTTTTTTTTTTAAATCTGTGTAGCCTTGTCTGTCCTGGAACTCAGTCTATAGACCGGGCTGGCCTTGATCTCAGAGATCTGCCTGCCTCTGCCTCCCAAGTGCTGGGATTAAATGCGTGTGCCACCACCGCCCGGCTGCACTGGTCCTATTTACTTTGAAAGAATACCAGCGGTTTCTGTACCTGGGGGGCCTCAGGGAGGGAAGTTGGGAGCCCAGTTCAATCCCTGACTCTGCTATCCTTCACTATAGTACTTCGGGGAAGTGACTTGGTTTCTCTGGGCTTCAGTTTTCTCTTCTATAAAATGAGGACTTGAGGTGGTCCTTTGCACCAGGCTGCTGTGGGCAGAGGGTTAATTGGCCCACAGGGGCAGGGAAGGTGGTGGGTGCTAAGTATTGTGAGCCATGCTTGCTGTCCCCATCCTTGGCTGCACCTTCTTGCTGGCATATTGAAAACCCAGGGAAACAGAAGAAAGGCAACACCCATCCCTCACGGCACCCTTCCCTCACAGCACCCTTCCCTCACAGCACCCTTCCCTGGCCTCTTTCTACATCCACGGTCACACAGCATCATTCCCCTCGTTTTTGCTCAGGTTTCTAAACGCATCAGGCCACCCTATGGTTCCTGTCTGGTAACAGAGCTTGAATCATCCTGTGTGGTTGTCTTCATGTATTTCTTTACTCTACTGTCCCTGCTTAGAAGTCTTCTGTGGACCCTTCTCTCTGAGAGTGGAGCTTTGTGTGTTGGGGTGTTGATTTTTTTGGTACCAAGTGACCCCCTAAAGGCTGTATGAGTGTCCAGGGGCCAGGAAGCCACCCTGAAGCTCTGTGAATGTGTCAGATAATGACAAGTGGCTAGAGGACAGCTGTCCCTAGGTCTCTAGATTGCAAGGGACTCCAAGAGTGGTTCTGGCTGACCCCAGAAGACCCTGCTTGGCTGAGGATCCCACCCTCACACAGCACGGTTCCTGAAGATATGGTGCTTGTTAGGCACCCAGGATCCAGAGTACGGCTAAAGTATGTGGTACACAGGAACAGAGAAGGCCTGCTTCTAGGTCCCTACAGTCCCAAATAGAGCACTCCTGCCTGAGGGTTGTGGGTAGGATCCCAGAGCTTCTTGGTGAGCAGTCGGGTGAGGAAAGGAGGTTTTCCCAGGCCTCATCCTGCGTCGCTGTGAGCTGGATGAAGAAGGCATCGCCTTCTGGGAGCCGCCCACCTACATCCGCTGTGTCTCCATCGACTACCGGAACATCCAGATGATGGTGAGGTTGACCCCAGGGGCTCCAGGAAACCATCCCCACTCTTTGGGCACAAGGTTGGGGGGGGAGGCTGTAGGAACCTTCAGGCATCGGAGGTCCCTGGCCCTGGCCTTGCTGTGACCTGCAGTGGTGACAGCGTGCAGCCCTTTTCCATTTCCCCAGACCCGAGAGCACCTGGCAAAGGCTCAGCGGGGTCTGCCAGGAGAGGGGGTCTCAGAGGTCATCCAGACACTCCTGGAGATCTCACAGGACGGCACGAGCTACAGCGGCGACCTGCTCTCCACCATTGATGTCCTGAGGAACATGACAGAGATCTTCCGCAGGGCTTACTACAGCCCCACGCCTGGGGATGTGCAGGTGGCTCCTAGGGGAGGCAACTCCAGCGGGGGGGGGGGACACTTGGGGAGCTGTCAAAGGAACCAACCCAGAACTCAGCCAGAGATTAAGTCCCCAGTGTTGAGTGTGGGCTGGGCTGTGACCACACCATAATAATGAGCCTTAAACATGGTCACACACTGAATCCTGGCCTGGTCATAGGATGATTTCTGTTTCAGGTTATATACCAAGTCCTGATCCTGGTTACAAACTCTGACCTTACTGGTAGACTGGGACCTGTCCTTGGTCATGTCATACTGGCCATAGATGAAATCAATCATGCTGGAATCTGCTCACACACTGAGCCCTGGCCTTGGTCACATGTATGCCCTCACCCTAATCACATACTGAGCCATGATCTATTTCTGGCTACCACCTAGTCCTCTGATCCTGGTCACACACAGCCTTAATCCCAGTCATTGACTGAGTCCTGATCTTGGTCATTCATTGAGCCCTGGTCCTAGTATGAACTGAGCCCTGGTCCTAGTATGAACTGAGCCCTTATCCTAGTCATGGGCTGAGCTGTGATCTCCCTCATTCCCTGATACCTTTTTTCCATTTCTCTGGTTCTTATTTCCAGAACTTTGTCCAGATCATCAGCAACCTGCTGGCAGAGGAGAACCGGGACAAGTGGGAGGAGGCACAGCTGGTATGTATGGAGGTCTGGCGCCCTCGGTGCTAGCCACGGGATCAGGATAAGAGTAGGCAGCTCTAGGCCCTCGACACCCCAGGCCAGCCATGGTGGGGCCTTGCTGGGTCTTCAGTATGAGTCTCAGCCCTGCTTCCTGTTGACTGCACGACCTTTAACCTTGTGGGTTTTGTTTCTCCCAGTAAAAGTACAGTGGCTTTTCCCTGGTGGGGAAATGAGAAGATCAGGAACTATGTTAAAATCACTGGGTGTGTCCTGGGTGGGCTGGGGGATGGTGAGTCTTCCCCATCCAGCTCTTTTTATTCCAGCTGACCACAAACCTGCTTTCACACTGACCCCAGGGCAGTAATCCTCACAGGGAAGGAACATTTGGAAAAACTTTCCCTTGCTCCAGCTTAGGATCCCCTGTGGTGTGCTCAGCAGCTTCTCTGATCTTGTCCATAAAATCCAAGTGAACACTTAGAAGCCAGGAGCCTGCCACCTTGCTATGAAAGGGAGTGACCCACAGGGCCCAGCAAAAGAGGTAGCAGAGGCCGGGAGAAGTCTGGAGGAGAAGGCGGGGCACAAGCATCTTCCCGGGCTTGAGCTTCCCTACCTCTCTCCATCTCAGATGGGCCCCAATGCCAAGGAGCTCTTTCGGCTGGTAGAGGACTTTGTGGATGTCATCGGCTTCCGCATGAAGGATTTGAGGGACGCCTACCAGGTGACAGATAATCTGGGTAAGCCCCTCCATGGCCTGGTCCTGTGACTCTCGGCAAAGTCTCTGCCTTATTTTTCCCCCCTCATCTCTAAGATAGAAAATCACCATACTCTTCTGCAGCCACATAGCCTGGGGCTTAGGTCGAGTTTAGAGAGTTGATATCAGGAGCCTTTGGGGATCTCAGACTCAAGCAGGGACCTGGAGATCTCATGCCGGGGACACATTCAGGAATCCAGCCATCCCTGGGGGTTAAAGCTCCCTTCATGCAGCTGCTGTTTGTCTGCCCTCCAGTTCTACAAAGCCTGGGCACAGTGGGGCAGGAGACTGGCTTGCTCGGTTATTCTTTCCTCCTTCCTGTGTCGTAAGAGTGGAGATGTAGACTGGGCAGTGGATCTGAGGGTAGCCGGTAGCTGTCCTCACAGATGTGTATATTAGTGCTTGAGATGTTCTTCAGTCTAGGCTCTGCCTCTGCATCCCCCTAAGGATGGGACTCCAGCCCCCTACTCTGAGTCTCCCCCAGCACTTGGCTTCACTCTCTCCCTGGCTCTGTCTCCAGTTCCTTCACTAGAGCACTGGCTTTGTCCCCAACTCTTCCAGCATGAGGCTGATGTTTTCCGGCCTTGGACCCCACTCCACCCCAGACTGACACCTGTCTCTGCCCTCCTTCCCTGCTCTTCCTCCACCAGGTCAGACTGACCCTTTGCACTGCAGGCTAACTTTATCCCTTTTCCTCACTAGGCCTCTCGCCTACCTGGCCCTCCAGCCAAGACTCCAGGCTCCATGGGCCTTGAGGGCCATGCCTTTCCAAGCTTTATGCCCGATGCCCATGACCCTATCCTTTCAGGGCCTGGAAGCCAACTGGGCTGAAAGCCTCCTTCCCCCCCGCCCCCCCCCCCCCCCCCCCCACACACACACACACACACA
>JADRCD010039619.1:59-14050 GCA_019843815.1 Montemys delectorum | reverse complement strand
AGGGACCCAACCACCAATCAAGGACTATACAGGGTGGGACTGAATGTTCTGGCAGCATGTGTATAGAAGAGGATCGCAAATTCGATCATCAATAGGAGGAAAGGACCTCGGCCTTGTGAAGGTTTTGTGCCCCAGTGTAGAGGAATGCCAGGGCCAATAAGTGGGAGAGGGTGTGGTGGCAGGCATGGGGAGGGGGGAGGCAAAAGGGATTTGTTCGTCTTGTTTTTGTTTGTTTGTTTGTTTTTTGGAGGGAAACCTGGGAAAGGAAAAATTTACATGTAAATAAAGAAAATATCTAATATATAAAAAAACAAAAACAAACAAACAAACAAACAAACAAAAGAATCCAAGCCCACAGCTCTACACAGGACTGTGGCAGAGGGGGAGGCTGGGGCCCGTAGAAACCCCAGCAGCAAGGGAAAAACAGATTGACTCTCAGTGACTCATTTAGCTCCTGGATTGGACAGATCTCTCCCCTGCTGTCGATTTGGCTCTGCATCAATAGTTTGGATACTGGGCTGAATAGCTTCAAATAATTAGAGGGAAAAAATCTGAAAAACGGCGGCTAGCCATCCAACTTCTCACTCAGCGATGAAAGACACAGGACAAAGGACATCTAGGTTATTAAATATGAAGTCACTGGATTTGCTGCACATTAGGTCCAAAAGCAGAGAACTGGATGAAACTCAAATTTATAAGTCAGCATAGATGGCCTGTCTGTCCTTGAGCCAATGCATGAATTTTGGCTGGGCAAGCATTGTGACATGTGGAAATAATGTGTGTGTGTGGGGGGTGAACAATGTTTGATTTCACCCCCACTCAGCTTCTACTCCCTGGGGAGGAAAAATGAAAATGTCAATAAAGAGTGTGAACGAGAAAAAAAAAAGATTTTCTTGTATAAATCAGCACATGTGTGGTTTCTACTCAGGTTGTGATATTAGCAGGAGTTGAACCAAGCTACAGTTTTCATAGATGTACTGCATCGATTTTTATCCCCAGTAGAGAAAGTTGACTAAAGAATACACTCAAATGTAGATCCTCAGTATTAAATACAACCAGGCCTAGTGACATAAAATTGTATTCCCAGGATTTGGGAGACAAAGGTAGGAGGATTCAAGTTTCAATCCTAACCTTCAGTACATAGGGAGTTTGAGGCTGGACTCAGTTAATGAGATTCTGTCAAAGAGGAAACTAAATGAAATTCACCCTAACTACATGGGACTGAGACTTCAAAGGGATCAGTCTTTAGCAAAACATTGTCACTGTGTTTGCACTTCAGGATGCTGAAGAGGAGAAATGGAACATTCATACTTAACATACTTAGGAATTTAAAACAAACTAAGAACATATATTTAACCAAATGTTGTTTGTAGCACAGACAAAACAGGTAAACCAAATTAGGAGTGAGTAGGCACATTAGATAGCCATAAGACATTATCAAAAGTACAGAAAATAATCATGTGTGAAGGCTGAATATGGGCAAAAGGAAGAAAGAACCCAGGAGACAGCACTTTACAAAAGAAAATTAATAAGAAGAAATAAAATATATGTTCACTCAATGACTAGCATATGAATTTACATGACAACTTTTATAATTGTTAAAATTTAGAAACACATATGTTCATAAATGAATGGAGAAATACTGTGGAATATTTCTGTAATGCAAAAGTGTTTTGTAAGAAGGAGAATGAAACACTGATCTAAGAAAACAGCTCAGCAGAGACCGAAGGAAGGACAATTCAGAGAGTGTTCCACCTGGGAATCCTTCCCATACTCACTCATCAAATTCAGACACTATGTGGATGCCAGCAACTGCCGGCTGACAGGAGCCTGATATAGCTGTCTCCTGAGAGGCTCTGACAGTACTCGACTAATAGAAAAGTAGAGGCTCACAACCATTCATTGGACTATGCACAGGGCTCCCAATGAAGGAGCTAGAGAAAAGACCCAAGGAGCTGAAGGGTTTGCAGCCCCTTAGGATGAACAATAATATGAATTAACTAGTACCCTCAGAGCTCCCAGGGACTAAACCACCAACCAAAGAGTACAAACAGTGGGACTAATGGCTCCAGCAGCATATATATAGCAGAAGATTAGCTAGTCCATCATCAATGAAAGGAAAGGCCTTTGCTCCTCTGAAGTTTCTATGCCCCACTGTAGGTGAATTCCAGGTCCAGGAAGCAGGAGAGGGTGGGTTGGTCAGCAGGGGGGAAGAGGGGGACAAGGTTTTTTCTTTCTTTCTTTCTTTCTTTCTTTCTTTCTTTCTTTCTTTCTTTCTTTCTTTCGTTTGTTTTTTGGAGGGGAAAATGGGAAAGGAGATATCATATGACATGTAAATAAAGAGATTACTTAATAAAAAGGAAAACAGCTCAAGTTAGAGAAAACATCATAATCACAACCATAATAGGGAAAGATACAGAGAAATACAGAGCCAGTAACAAATCTGTACACAGAACAAGCCACTCTGCACAAATCCAAACTCATGTATAGTACAAGAGAACACATGTCTGCTTGCCCAGGGCCAGGTGTGGGGCGTGGTTCAGGAAAGAGTTTTAGAGGGTAGCAAAATTGCTGTTTTAGTTGATAGTTTCTATTGCTGTGATAAAACCCCAGAGCCAAAGTAACTTTGGGAGGGCAGATTTATTTTGCTTAAACTTCCATATCACTATCCATAATTGAAGGAAGCCATGGCAAGAGCCAAGCTGGACAGGAGCTAGAAAAGACAATCTCATGCAGATGTCAAGAAGGAGTGCAGCTTACTGATTTGATCCCTCAAATTTGCTCAGCCTCCTTTCTTAGTATAGCCAACACCACCATCCCACGGGTAATACACACAATAGGCTGGGCTCTCTCGCATCAGTAACTAATTAAGAAAATGCTCTACAGCCTTCCTTATAGTCATATCTTATTTCTCAATTAAGATTCCCTCCTCTCAGATGACTCTAGCTTCTGTCAGTTGACATCAAAGTAGTTTGCACAGTGGTGCTTGAAAAGATGTAAATATTTGTTAAAATTCAAATATATCATAACATACAGTGGGAGCATTTTATTACATGTACTTCAAGACTTGATTTCTCAAACTGTAACTGACAAACAAATGAACAAACAAAAAATGAGCCAAATCATTTCAGATTACAGGACATTACAGTGGATGCACTGTATGGTCCTGAATATGAAGCTATATGGACAGTACCATGGTCCATAAAACTGACAATTATGAATATGGGTTATGGATTAAAACATATTACTAGTTCTATAAAGAATTTTTTGAAGTTTACTGTGATGCTATAAAATAAATTGCTTCACCCACGAAAGTATTTCTGGATAGCTTCATATTATTATCTTTGTCATTATTATTGTTAGGCTTCATAAGACAGAGTCTCACTCTGTAGCACATAGTGATGTCAAACATACTGTGAAGCCTAAGCTGCCTAAGTCCAAACTCATGTGCCTATGAGATGGTTCGTCTAAACTCCTCTGCCTATGAGATAGTTAGTCTTGACCTATCACAAGCAGCTGCTTGCCATGAATACTACTATATCTGTGAGATTTCAACTTTCATCAAATGGATCCAAGAGAGATAGAAAGGGAATGAAGACATATGTAGATTATAGAAGTTTGTATGTGTTTCTTGAACTAGTTGGGCAACCATTAATAAATTCTAAACATATTTTACAGCAAACAAATGCATTCTAAATGTATAAATTCTCCTAAATACAAAAGTAACAAACACCAACCAACCAACAAAGAGAAACCCATAACAATATCCTTATATTCTTATATTCTTATGATCTTATACTGACTTATCCCAAAGTTTTAAAAACAAGGTTTATTTACCAAAATAGAGAATTTGGTCTTAATCATAAATGTATAAATGAAAACTGTCTTGAGCCAATAACATGGCTCACCAAACCTGACAATATGTGCTCAGACTTCAGACCTCACAAAGTGGTAGTGAAGAAACTTTCTGAGTTTCTCTCTAGCTGCAGTTGTACTCTAAAATGCACCTTCACATGTGTGTACATGACACAAAATTTAAATGAAAGATAAATGAAAAATAAAATTGTCTTTGATTAAAACTAAACTTCTCAAATATTCTGTGCTCTAATGGATAATTTTATATTAAAGTTGATTTCCTCTTATACTCTTTGCAAAAATAAAAGATGAAAAGAAGAAATACATTACACAGCTCACAGGACAAGATAGTATATACTTCTTTTTTAAGGGAAAGGGAGGCTTGGAATACGGTCACAGTAGAGGGTTTGGAACTGCTGCAGTGTTTCTGTCTCCCCTGCCCCCACAGCCAATGGGATTTCACTAAAGCATGGTGATTCATAGACCTCTCTTCAAGGAGCACAACTGTGATATCTGCAGAACGGTGTATTAAGTTCCACAACTATATTATTGGGAAAATGTACTTTATAATGTAGACAAAACAATAAGGCACTAGGAAAGATGAGTCAGGCTGAATTAGGAAGATATAACCAGGTCAGAATAGGCTATAGAGGGAGGCCCTAATCAAACAATAACTAATAATTAAAACCTCACTTGATGCACTTATGATCACTCGGTAAGGAGATTCCTATGCAGACTTAGGCTTCAGCAGAGCTGAAACTTCAGAATATCATCATAACCTGGCAGTCATTCTCCCAAATGTCAGGGCAAACAGAACAGTGAATCTATGTGAAATGATCATTTAAATACCAAATAATGAATCCACGAAATTCAAGACTTCAAAACATGTTTGGGAAATACAGTGAATTTGAACCAGGCTAGCTTAGTGAAAATCTATGTCAAAGAATACCAGACAGAGAAAGACATCCACCAACCTCCTTGGAGCTGAAAGCAAATGGATAAAACTTTAACAAATGATTACCTTTCTTTCACTTTGAATTAAAACCAAGGAGAAATAGAGTATTTCAATTTACCATACGAACAGAAAAGGAAGATAAGTGAAACTCATGTGGCTATGAATAACAGACAGGAGAGGGGAAGATACAGTAGGAATGAGTGGACACATTAGCTAGCCATGAGATATCTTCATCAGGACAATCAATGAAGGATGTATGCTGATTACGGGCAAAGACAAAAGGGATCTAATTGACTATTCAAAGATACACATGACATATGCTCATCATGAGCTCTTAAATTTACTCTCATACTGAGGCACACCTAGACCTGTACACAAGAATCACAAGTTAGGCTTAGTGCTGTTCACTGGGTTCATTAGAAGATGGCATTGTAACAGATGGGCAAGCTTCTATGTGTTCCCTCAGGAGAAAGTGCTTGTGGTGATCGCAGGAACCTTCTGACCACTGGCCTCCCTTACTCAAACTTCAGTTCTGGCCCTAGTACCTATATCATCATCATAGAACAGTTGTGTAGCATACTTAAGGTCCACAAAAAACTCTTAACCTGGATGCAGGCACCTCCATCTATATGTTACCACCTGCCCTACTCTGACTCTCTATGATGCTAGAGGCAATAAAGAAATTCATTAACACTGTGGACAACCATAATGTCAAATTCTATAAATCCCAGTCCTTTGGAGATAGAAACGGGAAGACTCAGGCTAGTCTGTGTAAAATGATGAGTCACAGAGAAAAACCAAAATTAATAACAGTACTAATAATCTCTGTGATTAGAACATATTAATACATCTTGTAAGGCTGTCTGTCCTGTGGCCATTTATGTGACATCCTTCTTAGGAATGTGTTTGAGGAAAGAAAGGTAGATTTCCAGAATGTTTGGAATCTAGCTGTCCACACTGACAGGGCCACAAATTTGAATAGAAGTGCACTAGACCTGCCATGTTACCAGGCACTGAATGAAGGATTCCTGAGAATGTTATGACTGTGGGTACCATGCCTCAGACAGTATATGTAGCTGCTGAAGAAGAAACTCAATTAATGTCACAAAGAAAATGATGTCATAAACAAAAGGCAACAGAAACAGT
Source organism: Montemys delectorum (assembly GCA_019843815.1). Lineage (NCBI taxonomy): Eukaryota > Metazoa > Chordata > Mammalia > Rodentia > Muridae > Montemys > Montemys delectorum. The sequence goes on along the minus strand of JADRCD010039619.1, from coordinate 8,094 downwards.
ACATTAAACATACAAAAGTACAGACAATGAGATTATCAGCTAGCATGTGTAAAACAAGTATAACTGACATCTTTCAAGAGATAGAAGAACCACCAGGTATGCCTTCCTATAGTCCCAACAGCTGAGCTATAGAGACAGGAGGATCACATATTCAAGGACAGCCTGAGTGAGACAAATCCCTATCTCAAAATATTAACAAAATAATAAAAATTAAATTTATTTTTAAATTATACAAAGAACAACTTAACATATCACTACATGGCAAAGTTATTAAAGAGGGAAGAATTAGGAGGTGATTTCTTAAATTTTGTCTGTCTAAAAAACAATCAACAGTCAGAAAACAAATGATAACTCTATGAATTAAGGACAGAATGGTGATTCTAAGGATTCAAGGACAAAGGTGGATGAGTTCTGGAAATTAAGGTACAGGAGAGAATAGATGATGGGATAATCAAAATTAAGAATATAGGAAAGTTCTTATGTGAACCCACTAGTTAGTAAGCTTATAGCTGACCAACACAAAGCAAACTCCATATTTTCCTGATGGCTTGGAATTTTGTGTGTGATTTGCTTTTCTGTTGGCTTGTTTGTTTGGGGGGCATTTTTTGTGTTATTGCGTTTTTTTTGGTTGTTTGATTACTTGCTTAATTTTATTTCCCTTTTGTTGGTGCTTTGGGGAGAGAGAACACAACACTGAGTCAGTTGGAATGTAGAGAGCAACAAGGCGTATTCAGTGGGGAGGGAACTTGATCAAAATATATTCTAAGAAAAATGTAATTAAAAATTAAAATTTTAAATTTGGAAAAGAGTTAAAATTACAGAAGGTATAAGTTTTTAAAAGAAAACCAAAGTGCAAGGCAAAGGATAACTCCAGAGGAATTACTAGGTAGGGAGATGACAGAGGTCTCCCACACAGCACAGGTCATTGCTACTGTCCTTCCTTATTGTAATTACATGATAAGACCCTATTGCTGAAGATACTTGTGCTTTGACATTAGCACATAGAGAAGTCTATAGCAAACCAATATGGAAATATCTTCCCCTGGGCTGCTTTCAACGGGTTAATTAGGTGCTTTGCAGGTTGCAAGGGAGAAAAGATATGAGTAGTCCTATCCTACACTGGACTGTGAATGCTACAATGCTGACCTACTAGCCCAGATATGTTTTAGAATAAATAGACACTTTCTTATTGGAACTGAGGGCTTTACCATATGAGGGAATAACATTTGGTATTGCAATCCAAATCAAAAGCCCAAGATTGAGGGCCATCACAGGCCCTAGTTTGGAACTTGCAACAATTGCTCTGCTAAGTGGTCAGTGGTTAGAATGCATTCTTAACATTTATAGTTATAGCCTAGACCTGTGCTGCTCTCAACCTCCATCAGAGATGCTTCTTTATACAGTGGGCCATAGTCCATATAGCGAGGCAGAATTGGTCAAAGTGCTTAGAAGAAGTGCTTATGTGCTCAGCCCTTAAGGAGACATCTTCATCAACTTCTCCACCTCCATACTACAATCAAGACTCAGGGCACAGCAAGGAGAGGACGTAGAAAGAATATAAGAACCCAAGAAAGGAAAAAGTTCTATGAAATGTAGGCTTCTTGACAAGATGAGATTTCTGCAAAGATTATTTCTTCTTATGAAATCACTATTCTTAGGTGACAGCTGTTGAAAAAGGGAGAATAAATTATTTACTGAGGAAGTGACCACTGGTGTGTTTCCTTGTTCAAGTGGACAACCTACAACCATGCACATATGTACAGTTAGTTACAAAGGCATGAGTTAGCAGGGCACATGTTACAACTTTTAGTGGAACTAGGGGATGATATGTTCATATATTGCTTTATGTATGTGAGACACTAAAGAGAAATGTATGTTATTAATAAAGATTCCTAATTAATCAATGAACAGTTTTCTATCAGAATATAAATAAACAGGAGTCTTGAGATTTATGTAACACAACACATTGAAATTGAAGGCAGGCATACATATGCATATAAACATGTTCTTATATTTGTAAATAACTGAAAATTATATAAGCTAGCAATAATAAAAAAAAGTCCCATGAATATCTGAGAAACTCATACTCATTGTACCTGTCATGATTATTCAGTCACTTCAGTCAATCTTAAGTTGTTGACTTTCTAGACACCAAACCCAGACACAATTGTGGATGCCAAGAAGTGCTTGCTGATAGGAGTCTGATATAGGTGTCTCCTGAGAGGCTATGCCAGAGCCTGACAAATACAGAGACTGAAGCTTGAGCCAACCATTGGACTGGACATAGAGTCCTCAATGGAGGAGTTAGAGAAAGAACTGAAGGAGCTGAAGGGGTTTGCAACCCCATAGGAAGAACAATATCAACCAACCAGACACCCCAGAGCTGTCTATGACTAAACCACCAACGAAAGAGTACACATGGAGGGACCCATGGCTACTGTTGTATATATAACAAATGATGGCCTTGTTTGGCATCAATATTTGAAAAGCCCTTGGTTGGTCCTGTGAAGGCTTGATGACCCAGAGTAGGGGAATTTCAGGGCGGGGAGGCAGGAGTGGGTGGATGGGTGGAGGACAAGAGGTAGGGGGAGGGGGATGGAATTTGGAGCTTCTGGAGTGGAAACCGGAATGGGGGATAACATTTGAAATGTTAATAAATGAAATATCCAATAAGAAGAAAAAGACTTGATCCTGAGATGTATGCAGTATTAAGCCACTTTTGGTCAGTTCTTTGAACATACAACTTTCCTCTGTAACACTTGCTCAGACACTGCTTTATGCCATTGACCTTATCCGTGTGCTCCAAAGAAAATGAGAAAAGCCATATGAAATGATAGAAAAGCCTCTGCACACAATCCTTCCATTTCCCACACCAGTATCAGAAACTCACAATTTAGATGAGCCATTATCAATCCATATCCAATTCCTTTTATTATTATCATATTTCAATCCAATCCAGTAACTGTCTGAAGTAACCTGGAGATGAAGGAACTTCTGTAAAGGAAACAACACACATTATGTTGAAATTTCTGTCTGTTGGGTGAGAAAAGTACTCACGGAAAAAGTTCCCAGATTCCTATTTTCTCTGCTGTCCTGTCTTCCCACTCTTCAGTCCCACCATGTTCATTTTCTATAATGACTTCCTACTAGTAGCACATTTAAATCAAAACTGATGTCAGTTCAATAAATTATTCAAAATAAAAATTTTAGTTGTCCTGAGATATTGGGATCATGACATGTTTGTGACTGTGTTTCTTAGACCAACTCTTACTATGTAACCAAGACTGGCCTTGAACTCAGAATCTTCCTGATTAAGGCAGGAATTTTTAGATTTAGCATTTTCATTGACTGATGTATAAATTTCTTCTATTATATCTTCTATGCCTGAGCTAAACACTGGAAATCTCAGCATAGAAATCTCAAATGTCTAAGAAACACATTAAAAAAATATTAAAAGTCCTATGCCACCAGGGAAATGTAGATCAGAACAACTCTGAGATCTCATCTTACACCAATAGAAATGGTTTAGGTTAAAATCTGAAATGATAGCACATGCTGGCAAGAATGTGGAGCAAGGGGAACACTCTTGATAGGAGTGCATACTTGTACAACAATTTTGGAAATCAGTATTTTTTATTTCACAGAAAACTAACAATAGTTCTACCTCAAGAACCAGCCATACCACTCCTGGGCATATAACCAAAAGATTCTCCATCATCCCACAAAGACACTTGAATATTCATAGTAGTTTTCTTCGTAATATAGAGAAAGTACAAACAACTTTAGGTGTCCCTCAACTGAAAGATGAATCAAGGATGTGGTACATCTACACAATGGAATATGATTCAGCTGTGAAAAACTAAGGCATCGTGAATTTTACAGGCAATGGATGGGACTTGAGAATATCATCCTGTATGAGGTAACCAAGTCCCAGAAGGATACTTATGGCATGTATTCACTTATAAGTGGACATTAGCTATAAAATACAGGATGCCCATGCTACACTCCACAGACCCATGTGGCTAGAAAAGGACATAAGCAAGGACACTTGAATCTCACTTGGAAGCAGTAATGAATTGGTCATAGAAGGCTGGTGGAGGGAGTGAACTGGGTGGGAGAGAGGATCATGAGGGGTTGTGAGGGTTCAGGTTCAGGAGTAAGGATGGGTGGAGGATAGCCTTATGGCCATGAGAATGAATAGAAATCTGTAACTGATGTGGGGGTGGGGGAGGTGGTAGAGGACATCTCCAGGAAGAGATGGAAGCAGGTGATAGGGGAAGCACACATGAATCAATGAGGGTATCCTTAGCTGTGACTCTATTTAGCCTGGTGCGACTGCCTCCTATGGCCAGGAAAGAATCCATGAGGAGTAATAGAGACAACAACTCACCCACAATACTTTTAAACCTAAACTTACCTTGTGTACAAGAAATGCAGGGATTGGGGATGGAGCAAAGACTGAGGAAACAGTCAAACATTAAGCAGCTCAACTTTTTTTTTCTTCAAGACAGGGTTTCTCTGTGTAGCCCTGGCTGTCCTGAAACTCACTCTGTAGACCAGGCTGGCCTCAAAATCAGAAATCTGCCTGCCTCTGCCTCCCAAGTGCTAGGATTAAAGGCATGTGCCATCACTGCCCAGCAGCCAGCTCAACTTGAGACCCATCACATGGAAAAGTATCAATCTCTGACCCTATTAATGATATCTGCTATGCTTGCAGATAGGAGTCTATCATGGCTGTTCCCTGTGAGGCTCATCCCAACAGCTGGCTCATACATACACTGACACACACAGCCAAAAAGTATATGAAGCTTTGGGAATCTTATAGAAGAGTATGTGGAAAGATAAGATAGTGGACTCTGAAGCAGATAGGAACTCCACAGGAAGATCACAGAATTAACTTTCCTGGACCCGTGTGGCTCTCAGAGTCAGATACACTAAACAAAGAACATGCATGGGGCTGGACTTAGGCTTCCATGTGCAGGTGCAGGGGTCCTCTTGTGGGCCCAGAACAAATGGAGTTGGCATTATCCCAAAAGCTGTACTGTGTACATGGGTTATGTTCTTGTAACTGGGCTGCCATGTTTGGCCTCAGTGTGAAAGGATGAAGTTAGCCTCATGGAGACTTGATGTCCAGGGTAAGGAAATACCTTGGGACCCAGCACCCTATCAGAGGAGAAAGAAGGATGGGGTATGGATTATGGGAGGGAATGAACAGGAGGAGGTCAATGAGAAATGAATAATTGAAATACTATTACTACAAGTACTACCAGTAATAGTACTACTACTACTACTAACAATGAAAATTTTAAAAATTGGTTATGGTTACTGTAGTAAGTGAGAAATAAAAGATTTATTTGACATTAAAGTCTCTTTATGTTGTTGTTTAGCAATGTATTAAATTGTTGTATAAATATTGTTTCATGTTATATATACCAAGGTATCAAAGTGATTCTGAAATCGTTCCTCTAGAAATATATACTCTTCATTTTTGAAGCGATTTCATTAGTAATAATTTAAACAGGAATGTCAAAATGTTGAAAACTTTGTTTTCTTTTAAAGAGTGATTTTTAAAGATGGATAGATTTTTTTCAAATATAAGAATACTATGCAGTAAAGATATGTACATTTTCAGTGAAAATAAACATGGGACTAGTCAAACCATTTAATTCCACATTTGTTAACTCATTGTGCCGACAGTACCAGAGCTCAGTTACTTTCCCTCTTATCATCTTATTGCTCATCTTAGGCAGATTAACTTCAGGATTCCAAAGATCAAACCCTAGACAGAGGGAGTTTACTTGACACTCTGTGGAGATAAGTAACTCAGCCACAGGATGTACTGTACCAAAGGGTTAAACTTCATCAGGGAAAGACATGCTTTCTGAGGGACTATATTGTAGACTCCTGAGAAAGGGAGGAGACTGAAAGATACAAGTGTCTCCATAGGAACTAGTCTCCTCTTAACAGACCTTGGTCCCACAGTTTTGTTCACATTACAGGAAAACCATATACAAATAAAAAAGAGAATTGAATATCTCATTAGTCAGAGTTAGAGACAGAGTCTAAAAGAATAAAGTAGCAAGTATGTGTCTACAGTACCAGTTCATCCACATCATCTATCTTCAGAAGGGATAAGCTGGAATTCTGGCAGGTTTGTTTACATCTGTCCCATGTTGTTCTGTCCTTGATGAAATAATAACATTTTATACCATAGCAGAACCAGTGTATTTCAACTCTGCTGCCTACAACAGAGAAGGTAAATGGTTAAACTTATTTTCTGGTATTCTGTTAACATTATAATGTATTATTTAAGCATGTATAAAAGGAAAAAAAGAAAAATCTCACAGGTCTCAGAAATTGAGATTTTGTAATGACTAGAGACACATGCCTACCCATGATCTATGCAACATTGTTTGTAACACAAGAGATACAAAAAATATTTTATGTGTCAATCATAGATGGATCAGTAGAGAAAATGTATCCCATACACACAAAAGTATACTTAAGGGGAAATGGATCAGCCCAGCATGATGACTTATGCCTATAACCTCCAAAGAGGGAGGCAGTGACATAACCACCAGTTTAAAGCCAGCCTAGCCTAAGTGGTGAATTCCATCCAGCCTTGGTTATACAATGAGTTCCAAGTCACCCTGGGCTGGAGAATGCTATTATGTCTCACAGTAAAACCCAAAAGAGAGATGCTGACCTATGTGATGGACATGAATGAACCTGAGGATGGTGTGCAAAGTGAAACACACCAAGTCTAGGAACAACTTTGTGATTCCAGGCAGAGCAGTTTTCTAAAATAGCACAATTCTTTGAAGCAGAAACTTGTAAGATACCAGGGACTGGGGAAGAAGTGATGAGCACTTGCTACTCAAGGCAGCTAAGCTGATAGCAGAATTCTAGATCTGCAGTATTGCATTGCACCCACACTGGTCCACATACTTCTGTGCATATGGCATTGTGCCATGGGCTGTGTTACACGCTGTTACCTTAAGAGAAATAAGAGACATATAAAGGAAGTTTTGTTTTTTATAGCCTGTTCTCCTGATTATGTTGATGCCTTCAATGATATGCACACCTTCACAAAGGTTTCAAGTTGAATACATTAAAATGTGTGCAGTTTTTGTAGCAAGATCCCCTTAATACGAATATTGTGTTTAGTGAGGTGCTGGGAATGGCCCTGCTCTGTTAACAAACTTTATGTCCAACCTTCATTTTTCTGGGAAGAGATATCCTTGTGTAGCTCATGCTGGCCTGGAATTTCCTTGGATGTCCAGATTGTCCTGAAAGTTATAATCCTCCTTCCTCAGCCTCATAATCTTAGGTATTACATCATTATGCTATACTTTTCAGATAATGAAGTTATTTTAAGTAATGACACCAAACATTTTTCGTGAATCTTCAATACTTCAAAGATGTTTTTGGAACTTTTTTACCTGTCACAAATTTTATAATGTAAATTTTTTTTGTTTGTTTTTTTTGTTTTTCGAGACAGGGTTTCTCTGTGTAGCCCTGGCTGTCCTGGAACTCACTCTGTAGACCAGGCTGGCCTCGAACTCAGAAATCCGCCTGCCTCTGCCTCCCAAGTGCTGGGATTAAAGGCGTGTGCCACCAAAAATTTTAAATATACTAATCCTGACATAGTGAGAATCATCACATTTTACTGTCACAGAGTGGTAAGATTATATACAAGAGCTCTTCATTATCTCAATGTCTTGAAAAATTAGTTAATGATGATTGATAAAGTGTGTCAGTTAAAATGACCAGTCACATTGAAGAGTAAGAAAGGTTCCTATGACACGTGATCTTTTTATCTTGCTAGCTTCACTCACTCTGTATAACAAAGGCACCCTCCGTGGAGCAGAGATGGGAACTATACTATGGTTGCAGCTCTGTGTGCACACCATGGGGAAGTCCCCATGTCTGCTCCAGGGAGAGTGCCTTTGTTACATACAGGCCAACTCTCTCAGATGGAACTCAGGCACACACACACACACACACACACACACACACACACACACACACACAC
>JADRCD010039606.1:1270-14221 GCA_019843815.1 Montemys delectorum | reverse complement strand
TCTGCCTCCCAAGTGCTGGACCACTGACCGACACCTGCTTGATTTTTAATACAACAGCAACCAACTGGCCATTCTTGTCTCTGTGCAATGGGTGTACACACACATCATTGTATGAGCATATGATACCTCTAAAGCAGAACAATTTCACTCTTTCCTCAGGATGCATAGTCTATATTCTTCCTTTCTGTTTTTCTCCAGATAGCTATGTGGTTCTTTCCATTTCTCCTTCAAATATATTAGAAAAGTTTTCTTGTAAGTTTGTACAGGAAGACTATATCTCTATAGCTCCTTCCTCTCTCTCCCCTGGCTCTCATGGCACCCATGATCTCCCTTTCCTTCCAAAATTAGAGATCACTTAATTATTGTTATAATATATATATTTATATACATATATGTATATATGTATATATATACACATATACATGTATATATTATATACATTTGTATATGCAGTCTACTAAGTTCATTGAGTGTGGCTCATGTGTACATATGTTCATGGCTAACCTTTTGGAATTAGACAACCTATGCAGGAGTTCATTCTTAGAAGGAGAGCAGCCATTGAGCACATGAAGCTCTTTGTCTAGGGGTAGGTCCAAAGTGGAACTAGCATTTCACCTAGTATTGTCATAATGCTCATCTTGTTCAACCATGTTAGCATTTCATGAGCACATTGTCTTTGTTCCATGTGGAAGATGCTATCTAGCAGCAGATGTCCTGGGCCTCTGGCCTTTATCATTAATAATTTCATCAGGAAAGTTTCACTATACTCTTTAGACTTTTGTAGCTCATCTCAATGGCAGAATGTGTTAGTTTGTCATTGCAAGAAGTAGAATTTGTGATTCATCTAATGGTTACTAGAATTTTATTTGCCATATTCTGTTTCTTCCTGCCTCCTTTAACCATCCAAAATTGTTTTATTGTTTCCACTTCCTCATTATTGCTAAATTAACTTTATAATTGGTTTGTATACCAACAGTGTAGCTATCTTTCAATATTTTTATTACTAAATTATTGCTCAAATAAAAACTGGCATTGCCTTAGTATCTTTACATATGAAGATTTGTCTTTCTATTATTTTAAGACTTCTTTAGGGGTCTCGGAGCCTTTATTTTTCCTCTTCTTTTCTCTATAGCAAGATGGATTCTGGATATACTCTGAATATTGTAACAACCACCTGGATGCGTGTATGGAACTCTCCAAGCTGATGAAGGACAGCCGCTATCAACACTTCTTTGAGGCCTGCCGCCTCCTGCAGCAGATGATCGACATTGCTATTGATGGTTTTCTTTTGACTCCAGTACAGAAGATCTGCAAATACCCCTTACAATTGGCCGAGCTCCTAAAGTATACTGCCCAAGACCACAGGTAAGATGTTTTAAGGACACAGAAGGAAATAGCTTTTAAATATTGCCACCATTTGACAATATATAGCTTTTTCTGTTCCTGAACTATGGTTACTTCATCTGTAAAGTAGGATATATTCCTGCTTACTTCACAAGCCCTAGAGAGTTGCTTATAAAGTTGTGAGCTAGTCTGCACACAAAGTCATACACATGATCTTATATGTAACTTATACCCTGCCTTCATGAACTACAGCTTACAGCCTGGCTTTTACTACTAGGATTAGCCTTATGAGTCAAACCTGACAGAATAAGTGCTTAACCATTTATTCCATTCTGTTTGGAAGACTCAGATGTCCTGCTAATATCCTTCCTAACTAGTACTAATCCTGCATTCTTTCAATAAAGTTAGTTCCCTTGTTTGCTTACTTAGCTTTTCTATGCATTTTTTACTCCACCACTGTACATTTTATATAGACTTAGAATACAGCTCCTCCTCCTCCTCCTCCTCCTCCTCCTCCTCCTCCTCCTCCTCCTCCTTCTTCTTCTTCTTCTTCTTCTTCTTCTTCTTCTTCTTCTTCTTCTTCTTCTTCTTCTTCTTCTTCTTCCTCCTTCTCCTCATTTTCCTCTTCCTCCTCCTTCTTCCCCCTTCCTCCTCCTTCATTGAGACTGGGTCAAACTATGTATTTCTGCCTAGACTGCAACTCATTATATAGATAGACCAAGCTGGACTCTAGCTAAAACATACCTCCCTCCTGAGTGCTAGGATTAAAAGCATGTGCCCTCATATTCCATAGTTCCTAAACATTTTCAAGGGAAATAACCCAACAAAGGCTATGAAGGCTATCTCTTTGAGTGGAAGTGATATATTTCATCTCTTAGCAGTATGGTATATGTTAAAAATCATCTCCATTGATGGTGACTGTTTACAGTTAATCAGCCTCAGTTTTTCACATATCTTATCTTGCAACTTAAGAGACTCAGAGTATTTTTAGCTTGTCTTTAGTTGGCATAAAATTTCTGACTTTGGACTTGTAGGCTTAACTCTTAGCACTCATAAGAAGACATAAGTCCCTTGCTCAAGTTCCCAAGCTTTCATCATGATTTATTTTTAAATAAATATAATCACATCATTTTCCTACTCCATCTCCTCCCCATCACCCATCTTATGTCTTTTCCCCTGCTCTCACATGATCCCTTCTTCTTTAATGATTCTTGTTATATTTGCATATAAATGAATACAACCTGCTGAATCCATTTGATGTTTGTTGTCTGAATGTGTGTTCTAGGGCTGATCACTTGGTGTTGGATAACCAGTCTGGAGGCTTATCCCTTCCTCATCTGTTTCCAATGATGAAGGCTCATGGTCACAGATTAGTTGTCAATTTCTATGTCAACTTCCAATATTTTCTTCTTAGACATCTACCACTTAACTTAAGGATACTTGGTCTCATGACTGTGGGCTAAAGACAGACAGGAGTAGAAATATGCCCAAGGAAGAAGAGGAGAAAGACAAAAGACAAAGCCATAGAAAAACTATTTTTCAGGTCTCAGGAAGCTATATTAAGATGCCTCAAACAGGTTGTAGAGTGTTAGAGACTTACTCTGATAGAAATGTCTGAAATGAGACAACCAGAGTAGTATCTGAGGTAGAAGACTGGATGAAAAGTGACAAACAGTAAGTGAAATTCCATTTGCTTATGAAAGTATGACATAGTTGTCCCTTGCCAAAATTAAGAAGAAAAAGGGAAATATATTATGGGATGGTTAGTTGATATGTCTAGAAAATCTTGGTTCCATCATTCCCAATAATGGGTGGTAGCCATCCATTGTAGCCATTTTCTTCTTGTATTCACTTTTAAAGCTAGTGGTACAGATCAGATGTGATAGCATTCATTCTTGAACAGCCAGTTAAAATGGCAAAACTAACAATTATAGGACCACAGCTATGATTGCCTAATACTTATGGTCAGAAAGAGTACTTTCTTATCACCAACATCCAACTGAATGTCATGTTTGTGATGGCCTTGGAGGATTAAGATAATAACTAATACAACTGAGGAAGTAAGTTTTTTAGCTTATTGAAGTTTAATTAAATATGACTATGGTGCCATTCTGGATGAGATAACTCTATGATTACCTCCCAGAAAGTGGATTAAAATACTGGTACCCTCAAAACAATAAAAGGAAAGACACAGGAGATAGGGAAATGGGCCTGAAGAACTGCAGTACTTATTTCTGTCATTACTGCCTTTACTGTAATTACATTTCTGTCTAACTGGCTCAATCAGTTTTGTCAGGGAGAAACACTGACAGTGTTAGCGAGCTCACAGATCATCCACAGAGAGGAATAAACAGTGTGACTAGATGCATAATGTGACAGTGGAAACAAATGCAAAGTTTTACAGGTGAATCTGAGCAATCAGCAGGTCAAGAACTGCTTAAGAAATACAGCTCCTAGAAAGCATGTTTTGAAGAGACAGAGACATAGACAATGTAATTAATTAGTCTGTAATTACACTCAGTATGGCTGACTCATCATAAACCAGAAAACATTTTAAGGTTCAAAATACTAATACTTCTAGCTTTCTTGAGAAAGAATAAATCACTTAAGAGAAAAGTTAGTACAGTGGACCAAATGCAATAGTGTCTGAGGTCTATAATTCTGGAACGTGTGCAAAGTACAGATTGGAGTCATGGATGGAACCCTAAGAGGAGGTGTTGCATGGTATCTGTCCTAGTGTCTAGAACTCCCCTCCTTTGGCTTGTTCCATCACCTCATTCTCCAATACATTAACAACAGGGAAACAACATTTTTGCATCCTTTTCTCACAATTATTTTTTGAATCGGTGCTGGGAGAGTAAAACAGCTACAACAACAAGATAGTTTAGCTTTACTGAGAGAAGATATTAATTCTGAGCTGTAATGAATCTTATTGCCTTCTCAGGTCATCCTGTCTGTGTCAAATGGCTGGAATTTCACTTTCAGTCTGCCTTTCATAATAGCTATTCTATTGGAAATCAGGTCAGATAGCAGACAAAATTGGGTAGAATGATAAGACTCTCAACACACAAATTATCAAATGTTTCCAGAAGCTGGGATGTAGGTTGTACTTCTCAGACCAAGAGTTCTATAGGAGGTATCCTGTATTATATCTACCACAAGAGAAATGCTTAATAGTTATGTACTTAATCTTATGGATTAAGAGTAAAACAATATGTATGGATGAGTGTATTTATTTATTAAATGCATCAATAAATTCTGCCAGAATTCTCCCCATTTTCTGCATGAGAAAATTAAATCAAGTGCAAGTGACACTTGCTAAAGACAACACTGCTAGTTAGTGATAAAACTAGGTGTGAACTCAGAGTCTGGCTTCAAATTCTGTGTTCTCATGCATTATGCTATACTGATCACCTCATTGTACCAAAGGAAAAATAGCACTATTATTCCATGGTGACTCCTTAGAAATACAGACAGAAGAGACAACTAGGATGTCTGGACTATACCATGTATAATGCTTCTGTCTTGTTCCTTGGCTGATTTTATCAGGTAAGACACAAATAGAGAGCTATAAAATTTAAAGAGGTCTATTCCCTTTGAAAAGAGTTTATAGATAGGATATCTGTGAAGCTGGTATGGTTTTTGTATGATCGTAAATCACATAGTCATCCAAAAATAGGACTGGAAGTATAGTTATTCTCTAGATAATGTGAATTACTATCTGATAATCCAGACTTTTACTAAGAAGGAAGAATAGAATGGATTTAGGAGTGGTATATTGCAAATTGGTTCATCCACATTTCACTCTTATTTCTTCACAGTGATTACAGATATGTCGCAGCTGCTTTGGCTGTTATGAGAAATGTGACTCAGCAGATCAATGAACGCAAGCGAAGGCTGGAGAATATTGACAAGATCGCACAATGGCAGGCCTCTGTCCTAGACTGGGAGGTAGGCCCTTTATCAACAGGGGTTTTGAGAGGCCCCACTTACTTGTTGAACAAGCTATAACTAGCATCCAGGCCAAGCTCTGTCTTCATAATTATTCTAAAAATATTCTGTCACCTAGTCATCCCAGTGTGGACACCCACAGTTTCTTTGAACTTAGAGAGGAAGTGACTGAAATCATCAAGCTTTCCTTGCCAAATGCCACAAATTAGGAGTGTTAACACTTCTTACTCATCTCTCAGACCCAGGTTGTGTGACCTGATAGCATGTAGGCTGACATAACCAACATGGAAAATATCAGCAGGAAGGAAGTGGCATTGAAAAACATTGTGGTGATAGAGAAGTAGATCCAATACCTTTTTGTACAGTCCTCAACTCAGGTAGAATTTTCTGTGTTTAAATAACAATATTTCTTTGAATGTTTCCAAATTGTTTAGACTATCCCAAGGTGATCATTATTGGTGTTAACACAGAGTTGGTCAATGTTCAGACAAGATCTTTTTTCTTCTACTTCTATTCTTCCTAATGTGGATGATTTTAAAACACCACAATAATTATCAGTTGACACATTTTTATTCTGTTTGATAGATAATGTCTTCTAAGGGTAGAATACCAGTGATACATTGAGATATAAAAAAATACAATACAATATATATGTATATATATGTATATAGAGAGGGAAAGAGGGCAGAATATATACATATTTACATATATTTAAACCCTCTTGCTTATAAGGAGAAGCCATCACTGGCCTATACTTAAAAGAAAGTAATGGATTCTCCTTTCTTTGTGTGTTGTTCCCTTTGTTCATGCCTATCAACAGAGACACTCTGAAACTTTTTTTTTTTTTTGGCAAGACCCTTTTCTGTACCTTTTGCAGGCTTCCTTGTAAGGAACAGTGCCAAGAAGCAACTGAATTCATATTTTTTTAAAAGATTTTTCTCCTTCCCTGAAATTTTTGCCCCCTTCTAGGTTTTTATGTGTGGTCTTAGTCTCCAGTCATTGGAGAGGCGAAAGGTTTGAAATCCTTTAGCCTACCCAAAGAGTTTTTTTTTTAATCAAACTCTATAGCTTTGAGCTGTGGTTTAAGAAATCAACCTGAGAAGTCATTTACTGTTCTATCTGAAGTTATTTCCTGTTCTATTTCTCATATGGGGGAAGGGGCTCCTTGAGTGGACACGAAAAGTCATTCTGATAGTGTTTCTGGAATTAGGGATAAAGAACAAATAGAGGATGAAGGAGGCAGGAGATCTGTCCAAGGCTACCTTAGGGAAGCCTTATAAATAAGCAAGCAAGCAGTGCTTCCCAGTCTGGGCCACTCCTTTTCCCCTCAGATGTGTGAAGAAACAAGGGAGCTGTCAAGCAACATCCTTGTGATGATTTCAGCTTTATTCCTCATATTGAAAAATATCAATCACAAGGGAAACCTTCAGAACCTATTTTCCCTTGAACAGGGAAAGGTAGGATGGGTAACATGCAGACAATCGTGGTCTTGGTGAGTTAGACTATTTGGCTAGAGAGTAAAAACTCGTGCCTTAAATCAGTGTCTGTCTTTTTCTCCTCATCTTTTCCTCATGAGTATTTAGATCTCTTTACTTAACTCTCGTTGCCATTTCAGTCACCTGCCATATCTTATGGAGACTACTCTACCCCTCATAAATCCTTAAAAGTAAGGAGATAAGTTAAATTGTCATGTATTCCTTAAAGAGATTATAGCTTGCAGCAGTTTAGATTAGAAGAGAGAGCCTGTTTCCAAGGACTGTAGTTTCTGGAAATTTTCCATTTCTGAGTTCTGTGGTTCAGAGATTTGGATGAGCTGTCATTTCACTCTCTTTCACATTAACACATTTTAAATGAAGAGAAATGGAACATATCCCCGATAGCTTCTCTTCAGCTTTTTTCCCTCTGAAGATTTTCAGAAAGTGCTCGTGTTTATACCTCATGTTGGGGAACTAAATCATGTAGTCATAATTTTCTCTTTATGATATCCTTCCCTTTCTTGCCTGCTTGTATAATACCCGATGTCCTGCTCTAATTTACCATTAAATAGTATAGTCCAAAGAAACTGGAAGAAACATAAAAAACAACAAAGCAGAAAGATGGATACAGAAAAGGAGAAAAGGTATCCATTTTAAAGTGAAGGTTAATAATTAAAGTGTAGTCCTTGGTCCAGAAGATTAAACATAGGTCCAGGTAAATTTGTTACTTCTTTATACTTACTGACACAAATTGACTCAGGTACCATTGAAGATTAAACTGGTTAAAAAGGGTGACATTTCTTTTGACATCCTTTCAAGGCTGCTCAACCCCTTTGACATTAAAACCTGACATTTTTCATCAACAGATAAATATTGGGTCTCATTGAGAGCTATCCTGGGATGCATGCAGCATATGGGCAACAGGTTAGATTAGATTAGATTAGATTAGATTGGAGCTGCTAGGCCATTCAGCTTGTAATCAGGTAAATGAAGCAGAAAAAATGGGTTAAATTAGAATTAATTAGAATGAAATGAAGTCTGTTCCTTGAGACATTGGCTTCACAAAAGAAATATGAAAAACTGGCCGGAAAGCTCTGGATAGAGTTTGATGGTCACTATGCATCTATTAACCATTGATTTATTCACTAAAAGATTGATGAATACTTACTCAGTATTAGGCATTATTCTGTGTTCTAGAGATGTGTTAAGTGGTAGAACAAAGTTTCTATACTTTATGTTTCAGTAAGGAAGAAAAACAACACATAAGAATTTTATCATCAGATATGGATAGGGAATATGGAGAAAAATAAAGTATTGTATTAGGCTAAAGTAATATAAGAATTACCAAAGGGGACAAGACAACATTTGAGAAAAGACCCAAAAGAGATGAAGGAGAAAAATCATGCTGCCTTCTTGTGACAGAGCATTTAAGGTGGAAGGAAGCCCCTCAAATCCCAGAATTAATGTCCCAAGAAAAGAAAGATGCCAATGTCCCTGGGGAGAAGGCAGATGATTGTATATGAATAATGGGAGGTCAGATTATATATCCTTAGAGAGTTTTGGCTTTAAGTTTGTGTGGAAGGCACTGGAGGATATTGAGCAAATATATGACATTAGGAGGCTCGCCTTTTGAACAGCCCCTCCTTGTCTGTCCCTTGCCAGCCATTACAGAATCTGAGATGAATCAGACATAGCCTTATTCATCCAGAGCAGGCACGTAGGAAAGTGAAAAGTTTGCAATAAATGCTGGAAGAATGCAGAAACCCCTAAAGGCAATGGGAATGAATTGCATTTTGTGGGACAAGGCAGAGGAGACAAGAATGAAAGCTGTAAACAGTGAGAGCATCCTTTCCCTTGCGTAAACTTACTATTTTCCTCACACAAACATATTATTTGCTACTTTCAAGTACTCGTGTGGAATGGATCAAACAGGACCCCCTTAAACTCCTTCCCAGGGACACAGAGTGAGTTTACACAGTCATTTTAACAGACTCATCTCACTAATCTTCCAATGTAGCAAATTGTTCTGATAGGCAAGGTACCATCATTCAAGTGCAGTCTTGTAGTTAGACACATGGGATTCTGCACTTGGTTGTAACTTTAATTATTCTCAATGTCTACTTTTAATGATAGTTCTTAAATGCCTTAACCTCCCTTCTAGCCCACCACCCACAGAGGTAGTGGAAAAGAAAGGACACCGGGGGAAGTGGACCTGCTTAGAAAGTGATCTTTGGAGCAAATCTTATCTGTGTTGTCAGGAAATCAGCAGTTCAGGTCACAGGAGTCAGCAGCGGCGGCTCGATCTACTTGTAAACACTTCATGGATATATCAGCAGTTTAGTTCAGAAGAATCCGGATAGCAAACACAAATTAGCAGCGGTGGCCCAACCTAGCAGAGACAGCCAAGCCTCAGCCTCAGCACAAATCAGCAGGAGGGACCAGGGACGATAGGAATGCCAGGAAAAATTCTCCATTGTGCTTCTCTCAGGGAAGCAAAGATCATCAAAGATGCAAGACCAACAAGCTTTACACAGCTAACTCTATCAATAAGCCTAGCTCAGTCTCTGCCAACTGTCCCTTGAGTCCTGGAATCTGAGCATTTTGGGTCATAGCTATAGCCCCAGTGTTTGGGAAGCTTCAAGAGTGAGAACTGCAAGTTCCAGATCAGCCTGAGCTGATCAAATTTCAGGCTTATCTGGGCTACATAGTAAGACACTGCCTCGAAAATAATCATGTTTGGCCTCAACTTGTGTTGTTAACCAACTTTTATACATTCTTTCACTTTACCCATATTCAAAATGGATTGTGGCACATCTTCTTCTCTTGTGTCAGGAAAGGCTAACTCTCAGAAGTCTTTTCCAGCCCTATGAATCCAAAGGCTCAGTTCTAGTATATAAACTCAAGAAAGACTGTTTTACATTTGTCTTGGATACTCTGGTAGCTAAATTTGGATAATAGAGTCAAAACAGTATTTCTTAAGCGGCTTTCAAGTTCTGTTATTAGAAAATAATCCACTGAGATCTCCTTTTCTTTCCAATCTCCAAGACTAGAAGAAATGGTATAATTAAGAATACCATTTCCTGATGTCACTCTTTTTAATGTATTATTCTGCCAGAACTATATGCTTCTTATTTCTGAAGAAATATAGAACTTCTACCTTTAATCTAGTCTCGAACCTTCGGTATTAACCTATCATTTTAGTGTAAAGCTATCAGAGCTGGTACTATACATATAAATTTTCTTTTACCTCATTTAACAGCTGGCACACAGACTGAGGGAGAGGAAGGGACTGGGCATCTGGACAGTTTTGAATCTAGAAGCAATATAATTTATGATAAAGAGTGAAGGTGCTCCCTGGAGACAGATAAGGATCAAGTTGAACATCTGTAGCCAATAAGCTTCATAATCCTGCCCTATCACTTGACCTGTTGGTACTTGAAGATGTAAAATTGGAGCAAGATTATTTACCTGTCAAAATTTTTGTGAGGTGCAAAAGTCAGAGTGAAGAAAAGAACCTAGCACAATATTGGAGCCATGTATGGCTCCTGGAGTGCTGAGTTATCTTTCTGAGCCATTGCTCCTTCCTTCCACTTTCACATAGGCTAAGGCATATGTTAGAAAGTCTCTAATTTTATTGTAAAATATTTTCTCCCCATTTCATTTTTATGTAGAAAACAGGACATGTTCCACTACCTTTTCAGGCTTCCTCTTCAAGTAAGTGAGAGACCAGCTTGGAACTAAGGGACTGGATAGAGCACAGACGAGATTCATAAAAGATTAACAAGGAAGAGAAAAGAGAATGCCTGCCTGTCTGTCTGCCTGAGTGACTAAGGGTCTCCTTTAGGCTCAGAGTAAATAAGAAAACAGGAGGAATGGAAGGAGGTAGAGAGGAGAAGGAAGACTGACTGACTAAGAGATATTCTTATTTAATCCCACAGTAAATAAGAAAATGAGTCTTCCCACTTACAGAACTATAAACCCTTTAAGAGAGCCCAGACACCTCTCATTTCCTCCATCGAACAAGGTCTTTTTGGCTAATTCCCATCCCAGTCTATGCTCACCTTTCAGTATCTCTGTGTAAGGAATTGTACCAGCTATACTACTTGACTATGTCTCACCGTCCAATGTCCTTCCCAGGGAGAGGACATCTTAGACAGGAGCTCGGAGCTTATCTACACTGGAGAGATGGCCTGGATCTACCAGCCCTATGGCCGAAACCAACAGAGAGTCTTCTTCCTGTTTGACCACCAGATGGTCCTCTGCAAGAAGGTAAACTTAACCTCTTCTTTTCTATGAGAGGTTAGGACTTCAAGGAGCACTACAAGCTCCTCCCCTTTCATTATCCCCAGGTGTTTAAAGAAATTGGCAAAAAGTGCCAAAGGAAATTGACAGCAGTTCCATATTGGAACTGATATGGCCTGAAGCTCCTAAGCAACAATGAAATGCTGGTATCATTTATATGTTTTCCCTCATAATTCTTGTGGTATTCCTTCTGGGATCCTTGTACCCACAGCAGATAGCCAGCAAGTTTAAACCAGCATTGAAAGAATATTGTGGTGTTTGTATTATACTTAGCAAAGAATACCTTCCCAGAGTACTTTTCCCCATTCTCACTTGCCCCATTCCTACCCAAGGATCCAACAAAGGAGACTATATTGTTCAAACAAGTGGAGACCTCTATTCTACAAGATTTTCCTTCATACTTCTATCCATTTCCTATACAAAGTGCATCATCAACTTCAACTCCCCCTCCCCAAATCTTCATCTATGCTGTTGCTGGATATCCTGTTGCAGTAATCCTTTTGAGGAGATATCTTATACTTGTCACTGATCCTTGGATACCTCTGCAAATGTTAGTTTCTTAGCCGCTTGTCTTTGGCAAAGAGAGATAGCATATACTTCCCCCACTTTAAATCTCTACTGCAGGATCCTAGTGGGATACTGTTCCTCCTTTCATGATAGAAGGGTCAAACCAGTGTTATCAATAAGACTTGCCAAACAAGAATTTTGAATCAGGGAAAGAGAGAAAATGAGGAAGAAATCAGGGTACTGGGTACTCAGAGTGACTTTCAAAATTAAATTTTCGTTCTTGGCTTTTTCTCTGCTACATAGCTATTTTGCTGTCTCCCCCTTACCCAGGAGCAAATGCCCCTAAAGAGGAGTACTAAGTCATGACACACTATGTGAAACACTAAGCACATATATGTTTTATGTCCCTTGCCTTCTCTGTATGTGCATGTTGTGTATCCTACATTAAATCTTTATGTGCTTGACTTTCACAGTCAATTGAGAGAGTAAATTGAGCTTAGATTCATACTGCCTTGGTGTTTGCAAATACACTCTGAATGCCAGATCTGGAATCGATAACCTGCTAGTTAATTAAGGTAGCTATTTCAGTCAGAATCTGAACCTGCAAGAGAAAACTTGTGAATCTGAGACTCAGCAAAACACCAGTGTCTCCTTTAGCTACTCCAGCTCTAACCAAACGTTCCATACAATTAGGAGGCAGAGTTTCTGAAGGGTCAGTAAAGGCAACAAGGAAGTTCTTAGCTTATCAGTCATGTCACCAACAGGCATTTGTCCTTTGTTCCCACTAAGCTCTGTTCGTGCTTAGAACAATTAGTCAGAGAGAGGGAGACAGGGGCAAAGGAAAAGGGAGGAGAGGGGGAAAAGAAGAAATGAAAGAAGAGGGAGAGGGGGTGGAAAGGAGAGAACAAGAGGGGGAGTTAGGAATGCAGTGTGTTTCAGGGTTCCACACTACCTGCCTATACTTCTTTTTGACATCTGTCCCCAAAGGATGCAGTTGCTTTAAGTAAAATGTGAAATTGAGCTCTGAAAAACAGTGGCTCTAGGAAGCAATGCTGGGAGCCCAGATCCAAGAAAGTAAAGCAGAGCCTAGGGATAAAGGAAAAGAAAAAAGATGGAAAGAAAACAGTAAGCTCTATTTAGGAGCACAATGGGGCAGGGGAAACAACCTAGGAGTGACATGTCAACACTAAGACAACTAACTAGTGAGAAAGGCCATGATTAGGACGACACTGGTAGTTAAGGGAGGGCTTCCAGGTTCAGAGCAACCAAGTTGGAAGCCTGAGAAGAGCAAGCAACAGGATGTCAATGACAACAGACAAAAGACATAGCTTCTCTCAGATGAGAGTTTTATTGTTTTACTGAGGTCATAGAC